>JAVYIG010004274.1:0-167333 GCA_035222895.1 Strongylocentrotus droebachiensis | reverse complement strand
AGCCTGTAAGGGTACAGGCCAGCATCCCTGCTAGGTTGCAAGCAGCCCTGCAAGGGTGCAGGCCAGCATCCCTGCTAGGTTGCAAGCAGCCCTGCAAGCCTGTAAGGGTGCAGGCCAGCATTCCTGCTAGGTTGCAAGCAGCCCTGCAAGCATGTAAGGGTGCAGGCCAGCATTCCTGCTAGGTTGCAAGCAGCCCTGCAAGGGTGCAGACCAGCATTCCCGCTAGGTTGCAAGCAGCCCTGCAAGCCTGTAAGGGTGCAGGCCAGCATTCCCGCTAGGTTGCAAGCAGCCCTGCAAGGGTGCAGGCCAGCATTCCTGCTAGGTTGCAAGCAGCCCTGCAAGGGTGCAGGCCAGCAGTCGGGTGTAGAAAAGAAAGATAATTAAGGGATCAATAGTATATAATGTCCATGCATAAATCAAATTTGCTTCGATAAATACCAATAAATACAATGTGACCAGTTATATTCAAAATAACGTGTAAAGTTATATTTTTCTTTTTCATCTTACAGTTACTCAACATGAAAAGGCAGTTTATCAGAACTAATGAACATGTTACATGTACAGGCAAACACGCTTTTCATTTTAAAAAAATGTTCTCGTCACATCCTTGTGTCGATGCATTGCAAAGGATTACATATGTTGCTGAAAATATCACTGTATTTAGGCTAGTATATGTACATGTTTATAAATATTATCTTGCATATATTTATTGCTTGCCAAAATTTACTACATCACAATGTTGTGAATGTGTGTAGCACAGATTTTAGTCAGGAAAAACTTTTCTGACAAAGACAAAACTATGTCTGCCTGAATCATAATGGCAGATGCAGTAAATTTTAAAAATTATATGTAGTACATGACATGGTTTGAAAAATGGTGTATTTCAACAATAAGTCCTCAACAAATTTTGATTTTGTGCTTATTTTTTTCAAGTCGAGTTGCTCTTTCCAAAAATGCAAATGTCAGTAATATAGCCACTTTGCTCAGCCTTTTTTGGTTACCTCATATAATATGGCACAGATTTTTTTAGCACACACTAAAAATCACACACTTGAATGGAGCAGACAACTAAAGCTTCTGAATTGTAGTATAATATTACTGTAATAATGTACATGTATATGATAATTTAACATCTAGAGGTTAAACTAACTTCTGCTTCCGATGACAAAGAAAAAAACTATTTTTACACTAAACCCGTATGAAACAAATCTATTCCTTCATCAAAAGTACTGAGCAAATGAGCGAGGAGCTCGCAATTGCAGATGCCGATGTGCCAGGCTTATGGTTGTTGAGATGGTAGTAAGAAAAGTGGTATTTGGCAGTTTTAACCTTTTATTTATTTACAACATGCTATAATTTTTGAAAATTGGAGTGACTAGGCCTTTAATTTCTCTGCTTCTTTCAAAACCAACTTGTTATCCGGGCAGATCAAATGTTATAATCAACAACGATTGTAAATATCTTTGATTTGAAGCAATAACAAAACTTTAAAAAAAAACTTTAAAAAAAAATTGTTATCCAGGTTCTTTATCGATTTTTTAGAAAAAAATGTTTAATGAATTTAAAAAAATGTATTTTGTTTGTTTAAAGGTACTTACTATGTATATCCCATTTACAGGCCAAAAAATGAAAAGATTAAATTCCAAGGGCATTTGAAAGACAATACTAATTTAGAACTTCCCTTAAAACGAGTGGGCTTGAAAATGGCTTTTAGGGGGTTATTTTATTTATTTTTATTTTTTAGAGCCCTACGTGCGGACGCGCACTTTGAATTAATTTTTGTATTAAAATCCTTTGGGGAAAGGCACTCCGCCCCGGTTGATGTCCTAAACTTCATCAGGATGCATTCTGAAAAAGGAAAGAAAAATAAAGACAAAATTGTTAACTTGCATTAACTTTAATACATGTACAGTGGAAACTCAATATAAAGAGATCTGATATAACAATATTCCTGATATAACAAAGCACTCCTTGTCCCAGCTCTTAACATTCTATTGTGTTTTAAACCTGATATAATTAGATTCCTGCTATAACAAGGTAATTTGGATAGTCTCAAAGACTACAATGTAAACCACATCATCAAGGAATCTGGTTTAAAGGGCAGGTTTAGACTGGGTTTAAACCACACTTAGACTGAGGTTTAAGTTAAACCGACGTTCAGAATTTGGGCCTTGGTCTTTAATACCCAAATCTATAAGTTCCAGTATATGGTAACACACACACAGACAAATAATTTTGCTTTAAAATTCATTGTCTTGTGGAAAAATTTGATGACAGTTACGAGTACCCACAAGAATATTACTTGTCCCAGGGATTTTGTTACGATGAGAAAATACTCTGAAACACGTACCTAAAGTTTTAAAATGCCAATCACACAAAAAATTGATTTAAAGGGCACGTGTGTCATGTTGGACATTAACCAATAAACAATGCTTGTTACCCTTTATCTCCACCAAGAGCTCCGGATCCAGTGGCACAGTTTCCTCCTCCGAACTCTTGTTCGGCGCCACCCTCAGCCCGCAGGCTTTCCCTTTGGCCAAGGTCTCCTGGCCGAAGACGACCTCCAGGAGACTCACTAGGAGAGTCTCCTTCGTCTGGCCTTTGCGAAAGGCCTGCCGCTTCAACCCATCCCTTAGGATGGGTTTCCCCCAGGGTAAAGGGGCACCAAGGTCTGATGTGGAAAAAGATAAAGAGAATGAAGTTCTATTGTCAACTGGCACATGCAAAACCAACCAACACATTTTACCCTAAACCCACTGGCGCTTATTAAGCCTACATGTACATGGTTTCATGACTTTTGCGTTGGAATCTCGGGCACATTTTCAGACTTAATATAAGGCACACAGGAAGTGGTTCCCAAATTAGGCAACATTTTGTATATGCATGCTGGTCTGAAAATCTTAAATTTGCATTACAATTTAAATTAATCTTGATACTGCATGTAAATTCTTTTTCAAGCACCATTATTGCTGAGGATGTTACAATGGGTATCTATGCAAAAAAATCACAGAGCTTTACGGCGTGATTCATAGGCAAGAATATAATTCCTTGCATAAATTGAAAACTATTTCGTAAAATACATGTATGACTTTCCAATGTTGTAGCTTACATTACCCTCTATCTTTGTGTGAATTTTTGTGCTGAGACCCGAGGGAGGGGCCTAAAAAATCCCCCCCCCCCATGCTTTGAGATATACCCTAATAGGATTAGGATTAAAACATATTCAGATGAGCATTAAAACAAAAGATTCTTTCATAGCAATGTATAATTCATTCCTGCATTGAAGGTCTCAACAAAGTTGATGTATTACTGTATTAGCTATTTTGATAAATCTTTTCAACGTTCAGACAACTTCAAGACCCTTGGGCCACTGACACATTTTTTGTTATGCCTGCTTCACTCTCTTTTATGCACGTTAAAAATATCCTAAGGCACGTTTCATTTCACTTGATTTTCCCCAATTTCCAGAACCTAATTTTTTCTGCAACACACATTTCCCTCAAAACCCAAACTTCAGATATCCCAAGTATAGCAGTCCAAGTTTTAAGAAAGGATCCTACTCATCAGGGTACTCCAGGTGTGCATGAGAGCTCTGGGGAGAAAAACAAAATAAAAACAAGTGAAGTTCATAATAGTGTATTTCCTGCCTACTGTACATTTCATTGACAATATCAAAGCAAAAAATTCAAAGACCTTTGAACAAAAGAAACATGATACAGCGGAAACTAGGGCTGAGTCAAAACGTTTAGATGATGTTTAAGTGTAGAAGCTCAACTAAACAAAATTATTATCCCAAATGAATGAAAGTTTTCTGCATGACACAGAATATTAACAACAAAACCAAGGCCTACTGCCAAAAGAAAAAAAAAAATCTTAATGAGCCATTGCTACCACAAACATGTTTAATACAGTAGTATAGAGTATACTTACAGGTGATGATCCCGATGCGGCAAAAAAAAGTTGCTTTGGCTTGGAACTTGATCCCTGAAAAACAGTTTTTTTTTAAGGAAGACAAATCAATACATATCTAAATAAATATAGCACCATGGATTTTGAAATAAATTAAAGTAACACATGCAGCCTTTTCACACACAGCTAAAATTCATCGTATCTAGAGATGATTAGAATCACTCAACAGTTTTAAACATGTTTATAGACAAAATTTCCCAGTGTGAACATCGTTTATACGATGTTGGGATAGATACAAAGTCGCGATCCATACGCCCCTAAAAGCAGGCTGCAGATACGAAGTTCGTATCTAGAGAGCTTGACATTTTGTGTGTGAAAGGAAATTTGTGTTTAAACGTGTTTAGACTGGATGGAGCGTGCGCTTTGATTGATATGACATGACCTTCAATGCGCAATGGCACTACTGCGCATTTTACGAGCAGTAGTTAATCACGAAACTATGAACGATCGCAACGAAATTTCTGTGTGTGAAAGGCTCGTGATTAGTTTAACACGTTTCAAACACGTTTATACTAATCATGTTTATAGAATTTTAGCTGTGTGTGAAAAGGCTGATGGTCTCTTGCATAAAGCTAATCAGGAGTTTTGGTGATCAAAAATATTTTCATTAAAATTATAATTATCATTATAATTAGGGTTATGTTAATATATTGTAATTGAAAACATTTGATAAAAATAAAAAAGTTCAATGTCACATTTAATTAATGGCAGAATCTTAGTTTAGAAAGTGATGCAATGCAGTTCCAACAAAAGACAAATATGTGATTACATGTACAGCTGTATATAAAAAATGCTCTTTTTAATTTCTGGCAAGATTTTTTTCTTAATAATGGTAATCTGTGATAATCTTCCATGTATTAATATAACAGAAAATCAATATCTTTGAAGTCAATTTTCTTCCCACCCCCCCCCCCCCCGACCAGAACTTTATTGTAACTGTAATACAATTTTCGGGGGGGGGGGGGAGGGGGGGTTAATATTAATCCTGATCAATAGATCAATAGCATACAGCAATAATGTCTGATGAAAACTAGATTTTAAGCAACAGAAAACAGGTTATGACAAACCCAAGACCACTTTAATTAAAGGTATGCCTACACATGTACTTGCTAACTGTGTTGAATTGTGCAAAACTACAACAACGTTGGGTCACTTCTATATAGTTAACTTGGAGAAAATTTCCAAAATTGATAGTTGACTAGTAATGAATGAAATTGAAAAAGGAGTTCTGGTTTTGAATATATCTCAATATTCATTTAATTTTTCACATTCCACCCTCTGAATGCAAGACGATAGCAGCATTTATCTTACTTACTGATACTGAGGCTTTTGGAGTTTGGACATTCAGAAACTGGGCGGTCAGAGTTGGGGGCGGAGGTGCGGTCAGCGTTGGGGCCAAAGGGGCGATCAGCATTGGGATCGGAGGGGTAGACGTGGTCGGAGCCAGAGGGGTGGTCAGGGTTGGGGCCGTAGAGGCGGTCAGCGTTGCTGTAGGTGGGTATATAGGGAGATGTTGAAGTGGCCTCTTCTCAACTCCTTTTTGTTCCTCATGTACCTTAAAAAAATGTTTTAAAAAATCCTGTCAAACTTGCTTAAGTCGAATCTACTGGAACCAATTAAAAAAAACAAATTTGACTTACATGACACAAAAAAAGAAGATACTATTAAAGAGAGGGGTCTCGTGAATACCTTTGGCTTATGCAACATTTCTACTTATGCAAGGATGACTGAATTGTTGACTAGTATTTTATTCATATGATCATGATTTTTTTCAAAATATATTTCAGTACTCCAGATATTTAAATGTGCAAAAACTTGGGTGGGAAGATCATTTACCCATGCGTGTCCTCAATTATGGAGCTCCCTTAAAAATTATGTAAAGCATTTCTGTTTGCTTCTTAATTAATTCTACATGTGCCTTGTTTACTCCACACAGTGGATTTGCCACAATGTACATACAAATTGTATTATTTAATATTACTATTATCATTATTATAATATGTTGGGCCCATAAATTTAGTCTGTGACATTCCAGGATTCTAATTCTATTATTCTCACTGAATTTGGATGTGTTAAATCAACAAAAAAAAAATCATTCTTTTCATTAAATTAAGACAAATGGACACAAATACCGTAACTTAATATATATATTACAATGGAATAGAAAACACAAACCTTACCTGATTGGACACAAATGAAGTTATCTCCTTCAGGAGCTTTATCTTCTTAGGTGTAATATCTGTGATAAAATCGGGGAAAAAAAAGAAGATAATTGATTGCCTGGACAAGGTTTAGATACTGTACATGTTAAAATGAACTACCGGGGGTACTGTTTTTTCATTATTCAATGGCATAATGAGCCAAATATGTTTGAAGGTCCAGCTGCTGACAAGCAAAAAACTTGATGCAAGTGAAAACATTGAAGAAATACAAACAATGATTTGAAGAAAGAAAAAGAAAACAATCAGTACGCCAGTGTCAGTGTTCTTTTTTTTTTAATGTTTAAAAATAGAGACAATTGCAGTTTACCTTTGTAAGATACAGTGTAGGCAATGGAAAGAGTAATGTACATGTACGTTACTTACCCATTGTGAATGACTGGTTTGACTGGTTTGACTGGTTTCCTGTGTTTGCTTTCAGCCGCTTGTTTTCTACTTCGAGTTCTGCTACTCGCCTCTTGAGAGTAGCATTCTCCCTTTTTAGAATGGAATGCTCATCCTCTTTCTGTGAAACAAAAACAATTACAGTTAACGTTGCATAACTTGTTCTTTAATAGGAAATTTAAATAACACATGTTTTGCACAGTTTGATTTTTTTTTTTAATAATTGATTTTACTTGGGGAAATTTCGCCTCATGTGACTTCTAGATATGCAAGGTTAACTGTATATATTATCTCATCAGGATTAGTGTGAAATTTAAGATACATAACTGGACTAGTATTTATGAAACAGGTTTTAAAATATAAATAAATGAAAACTACATGAAAACAATCAAATGAATGAAATGCTTATTGATATCAATTAGACTCAAGGACAGTTGTTTAGAGAGAAAGTTTGGATAATTTTCAGCAATTATCCATCAAAACCAAGAAATTTTAGGAGGCTTCTTCCCTTTTGCCAATAAAAAAAGACCAGAATCCTTTGCAGTCAGATTGCAGAAATATAGAGATTATTATTTGGTTGAATCAGACATTGGTATGATTTTATTTGAGTGACCATTGTGCCAAGGAAATTGAAGTTCAGCATTTTAAGTACAGTTCACGAACCTGTGCTGACAGCATCTGTCTGCACAGTTCCTTCTGGACCTGTGCAGCCGCCTCAACGGCTTGGACCTTCTGAGTCTTGGTGGCTTTGTTGGTGGCTTTGGTGGTGGCTGTGGTGGTGGCTGTGGTGGTGGCTGTGGTGGTGGCTTTGGTGGTGGCTTTGGTGGTGGCTTTGGTGGTGGCTGTGGTGGTGGCTGTGGTGGTGGCTGTGGTGGTGGTGGCTTTGGTGGTGGCAAATTCCACACTACCATCCTCATGAATTGATACCATCTTCATTTCCGTGATCAATTCTTCTTTGTTTTCTACACAAAAACACAAAAAGAAAATCATATTGTAACCGGCTGTACTTACTGAAGCGCTTAGAGACTTCGGTGGCAAGCGCTTTATAAGTAACGTTTTTATTATTATTTATTATTATTAATATTAAGTGACTTGACTTCACTCGGCCCTAACACAATATAATCCAAGTTGCTGCGACCGTGCATGCACCCTGACCTGAAACCTTGATCATAATTTGCCCATTTGAAGCGTAGGTGCTTTTTTATTTGTCCCTTTCCGCACAGTTGCTACAGCCTTTTATGCGGAAAGTTCTGGATGTCCAATAAAGAGAAAATCCTTAGTCCTGTTTAAACCCTGAACATAACCTAAACTAATATAGCTGGAGGTGCAAACATACATGTACCGGTACATTTTGGAACAATATTTTCAAAGAATATGGTTGCTTCCTTCCACTGTTAGAGGGGATTCTAGATAAATACCCAAACCAATTTACTCTGGGAAAAATGTGCATCCAATAGATCTAGTAATATTAGTATAACATTACAGCAACTGACACTTGACAGAGTATTCATTTTACAAAGAAGGGAACTCCTTGGAGCAATCATTAGGCCATGTAAGAAAATATACATGTTTAGCGTCCCGCCCGCTTCCTTTTTGGGGGCCGCCTCCTAGACCTCTATTATTTTTTTTTTGAAATTTTTTGAAATTTTTTGAAATTTTGTTTTTAAAGAAAAAACATGAAAAACACTGCTAGTCTAAAATGGATCTAGATCTATTTCTGATTTAAAAGAAAAAAGAAAAAAGAAATCTTGAAAAATAGCCCGACTGTCAGGGAAATTGTACCGAGCAGCCATTTTAAGTCTTTAAGAGAAAGAAAGGACCTCTTCCTAACTTTGTTAGACTCTATCCTAATATTAAAAAAAGCTGAACGCTAAACACGTTGTTTTTTTTTTTTTTGCCTAAAAGTCAGATGCAGGAATATTGCCTGCGTCAAAAGACTAAAATAAAAATGATAAAATTCAATGTAGATTTTCTAGATCTAAAACACACACAAAATTGCTAGAAAATGAATGTAGTACTTACCACTTATCTTCAGGATCTTTCCATGATATGGTTTTCCTCCTTGAAATTTTATGTCCGAGGCTGAGCCCACGCTCCTTGCCTCTTCCGGCACATTTTTGAGGTTTTCGATCGAAACTTTTCTCTCATCGACCCAATAAACAATGCAAAACTTCTTCATTATCTATATAAACTGCAAACTAAAAGTACAGATAAAGCCTGAAAATATCTACCGACGAAATCGAAACAGAAACAGAAACAATCTCGTAAAGAAGAAGAAGAAACGACGTATAGCTAGGAGTAGTACCGCGTGTATTGTCATGCAGATGAAAAAGTTTTCCTTCACAATACATGCGTTGCACTTTCTTTCGATCCGATCGATTCCTTTCAAATTTCGGCCGAGACAGGAAGTAATTTCCATATCCGCACGTAGGGCCGGGGAATATTTCAGCGATATCAAGCGATCGAAATATGGGTTAAGAAGTAATTATTTCGAATTTGGAAACCATATAAATTATTATTTAAGGAGTAGTGTGTCATTGAAATCTATTTTGAATACAAATTTGTAGCGAACGGTGTATCGTTAGAGCTTGCCACTCTCGAATTAACCCATGAGCGAATGGAATAGTCCATCCAGTCTTCGTAATGTGGTCATCTCCTCGACCATGCCTACCTACCTGCCGCCGCTCGAGCCGTGGACCCGTTAGTCTTGAATACATCCGCAGTTTTTTTTCTCCCACGAAATAAAAATCATAACCACGCAAATACATTTGGATCTCCTATCAATGCGAACGAAACTCGCAAAATAAAATACAGCAATAACTTAAATGTTAGCTTTTTCATTAGGACGTGATAAGTAAAAAGTTCTGCATGGAAATAAAATCTTGAATGACTGTCTAGAACTGGTGACAACGTCGTCCAGCAGTGACTGAACTCAGAATTTCGGACAAATCTTTTATAAGTCTTATCTTTAATTAACTTATAGACTAAGATATTAAATCTAAATCATTGTTGAATCTGATTTTGTTATTTTTTGAAAATATTCTATTTAGATAATATTAGATGTAAACGCCACCACGCCTTCGCCTGATAAGGGTTTTTATTTCGTGGGGACGGAACCGCGGATGCATTGTAGACTATCGCTGATTTTGGTGGTAGCATGTTCTTAGTACATGTGTACGCAATTATTTTATTTTGTTATTATTTACGGTCCGAGGCAAGATTAGGACTGATTCATTATCAATTTCGGGTTTGTGTTTTCTATGAAAGGTTCAAATTTGTAAATAAGTAAATTAGTTTCTAAGCTTCTTTATTAAAGTGGAAACAAATAACAAAATAATGGGACTGACGTCATGGATAAAGGAATCACAGCTCGTGTGTAAGGCTAGCTCTCTACGCACGCACGTCATGTCGCTAGCGCTTCAATTCACGCTCTGTACAAATTCATGCACTGCATGCATGCCACCGCTACCGGAATTTTGAATCATCTATTTTCTTTGACTGGACTTGAGATTTACATACAGGTACATTGGTTACCTCATCAAGATTTGGACCCTGATTCAAAGTATATTTTGTAAAATATACAAGCGATTACCGGCAATAATTAGATGTACGAAAGTCAAACTTGTTCATTCTCAGACTCAGCTCAGCTCAGAAAGACGAAACTGAATCGTTCGCGTACGTAAAAACGTAGTAGTCCCGTAGACTCATCTTCGTGTCCGTTTGTTGCAACACTTGAACATTCTCTAACTGAGTCTAGACTAGGTCCAAGTCACCCTAACCCTTGCTAACGTTAGCTCTCTTGATCTCGATCTCAAGCTCGATCTATCCTACACCTTTCTGATCATCAAACATGAATTTTGACAATAAAACTAGTACACCTAAAGCTAAGCAGACAATTTCACTGAGAAGGGGAAGAAGAGGACCTTATAATTATTCTTCACGAAAAGGAAATGTGTCCAACGTGAGTGTGACGTCTGAAAAGGAGCTGGATCAAGTTCAACTTCCAGAACAAATGAAGAACTTGCTGGAACCCAGCCAAAATCAAAGCTTGGAAGGAGACAAAAGAAAGACATGTGGTAAGTTCCGAATTCAGATTATCTCATGAACATAGACCCCTACTTTAATTTACTTACTTATGATTAGCCTAGATCTAGTAGTACAGTTACAATTTACATGATGAATCTGATGAATTGGTACATACCTGACTAGACCGAATTTTCTGTCTCTTTCGTTCGTTAGCCTCTTAATTGGGGTAGGGTCGGCCGGCTCTCTCTTTAGAGACGGAAACCGTTGATACACATTCCCTTGATAACGCCACGGCCATTTCAGGTCGTATTGTTATGTTATGCCCCCCAAATCCCCCAAAATGTCATTTTACCTCATGCATGTTATATTGTAAATTAGGCCTAGGCTATAATATATCAGTTCCACTTACCTACTTGAATGAAATAATCAGTTTAATGGTCCCTTTTTAGGAAATTATGGGTCAAAATCGAAATCCATGTTGAAAAAAGATTTACCTTAATTTAATTACACAGATTCTTCAGAGGCAGTCGGCGGTAACTGGTGGGATGTTCCTGAAAGCTTCACTCAATCTTCTAGTTCCAAAGTTGGTAAGTTCACTGAAAGTATGGTTATTTTATTCAGCGACTGGAGCTCCGCGTTAAGCTAGATCACCGGGACATGCCATTGAAACTTTTATTCCAACTAGTATTAATAGTAGTAATGTATTGTCTTCAATGATCAAGACCTACTGCTTTTAAAATATGCAATAGATCACACTCCTAAATGTCCTATTGAAACGCCAAATTGTAGTTATGATACATGTACAACAAGTATTGTCTTGATTTTTAGGTGTTTGTGGGTGGTGGATCATGTAGTATGAACCATGGTGGGGGGGGGGGGGGGTCATGATATCTACATTCTCCGCTACACTACTCCCTCCCCCCCCCCCCCCCGAAAAATGAAAAAATCTGAAAATTAAGCTCTCCAAGAAAAAAATTATTGCTAACTTGCTATGGTGTCCTCAAAACCATTACACCATTCTCAATACAGTCAACCTTTCATGCATCACACTTCATCAAACGACCCCTCTCTTTATTGCCAAAGCTATTTCATAAGTCCTGGCCGACTGTGTTTTTTTCTTGAAATTCTCTCTTGGACCATTATGGATCATTCTACCTAATCTCCATTTGCAATACCCATACCAATCATGTGAAGTGCAATATGATGTGTATATAACACATAATTAGAAACTGTAGCTGTAACCTTTCAAGTTTGGCCTAATCACTTTGTCTTGTTTTGTATGATTTTCTTTGTGGATAGACGAGGGTTTTGATGATCCCGAACTATCAGTCACTGAGACCCAGTCAAGGAGTGCACATAAGAAAGGAGGTAAAGTTTCACACACACATCGCCAATACTTTTCAGCTCTTTAATTTAAAGCTAACTTAATATACAATGCAGGTGTTGTGTTATATGATTTAATAGTTGATGACATAGAATATATAACCACTTAATTGAGATTTTTTTTTCCCGCTATTTTATGCTTCAGAAATCAAATTACAGCCAATGTGCAAACATTTTTAAGTCGAAGCTATTTCATCAGTCTCAGCAAATTTAAGGCAAGTTTGACTGTGTAACAATGTTGTGTTAAGTCTTTAGAAAGTAATGATACAGTCACACTGACCATGTTTCATCTAAATTTTAAACATATCAATTGTTTTGCAGGAGCTGCAGAGGCAGTGGATACTGAGTGGTGGGATGCCCCTCCAACTCTCGTAGAGAGTAAGTACGAAATATGCTGAGTGATGCTTGTTTGGTACCCTTCAAGAATTTTATGTCTGTCACCCCACCCTCTTTTTAATCTACATGATCATTCTCTTCCATTTGAAGCGAATAACTTCACGGCAATTAATCTTGGAAGATTAGCTCATATTATAATGTTTAATGCATTCAGTTATGTGCAGTGCATAGTCATTTCAAGTATGTGTCAGGGATTGAAATTTGTTAATGTAATGCAGAGTGGCAAATCCGGGAGACTCCCGGAAAATTAGTCGATCCCCCGACACGTACCCAAAATCCACAATGATTCCACAAATCAAAAATCAGCTCTGGTCCTGTAAAGTATTAAATCTTCTCATTGAAAATCAGGTATCCTCTTTTTTATAGTCCTGTAAGTTATTAAGTGCACTGGCGTGTGGTAAAATCAATGTTTCCCTAACAATGATTTTGATAATCTTTGCTGTAATATTGATTTCAACTTAATATGCATGTGTATTGAACAAATAAGTCACAAAGTGATTAACTGGTATAATTTTCTCAAGGCTCAACAAACTTGCAAAAATTTGGCTGGGGCAAGTGCAATCACTGCAGATAAAGTCAGTTTCAAAAAAGCAAAATGTTGAGATGAGTATCTATTAAAAGGAATAAAGGCATGATGAGGATTAAAGAACAATCATCTGACATAACTTCATTGAAACATTCAATTACAATTATTTTTGACTTTATAAAGAAATTTATATTTCTCCTGTTTTCTCCTTTCAGATGTGAGAGATGCTGATCCACCAGGTGAATGGATGGCCAATGCTGTCACTGCTATGTCCACGGACAACAATGAAGAGGAAAAGGAAGAGGATGGGGATGACATACATTTTGATGTTCTTGGTGATGACTGGTTCGATGCTGAGGAGAGCTTTGAGGACATTCCTGCATCATCAGATGATTCACCATTTGATAGCAAACCATTGTATGAAGGAGCCCCATTGACCCTTGCAGAGAGCATGCTTCTTATTTTAACCTTAGGGTTGAGGCATAGCTTAACAGGGTCATGTCTTGTTGACATTTTAACTCTTGTGTGCCTGCATTGCAAACACCCAAACCTGTGCAAGACTACCCTTCATTTGTTTAAGAAATATTTCTCTAACTTAAAGATGCCCCTTGTATTTCACCAGTTTTGTTCAGTTTGTGGTTTCCTTTTAAATAAACAACAAAACAGCTGTCCATGTTGTCACAAACAAATTACAAGTAAGAAAGACAAGACATATTTCATTGAAATCCCCATTTTGGCACAGATACAAGCTTTGTTTCAACAAAAAGACTTTAGTGGTGATCTGCAACACAGATTTCATAGAAAAAATGATGGTACGATTAGAGATATATATGATGGTCTCTTGTACAAGAAGTTTTCACAACCTGGTGGACTTCTACAAAACCCCAATAATATTTCATTTATGTGGAATACTGATGGCGTTCCAATTTTTAAGTCCTCAAAATTTCAAATTTGGCCCCTTTATTTTTTAATCAACGAATTGCCCCCAACTAAAAGATTTCTGAAAGAAAAAATGGTGATAGCAGGTTTGTGGTATGGTGAAGGTAAGCCACACATGAATACTTTTTTGAAACCTTTTCATACATCATTGCAAGACTTATCATCTGGAGTTAATATCTGTAATTACCTGGGAATGGAACAAAAGGTTAAGGGCATTTTATTGTGTGGGACATGTGATATGCCTGCAAAATGCTCGGTCCTCAATATGACCCAATTTAATGGGTTATATGGATGCCCCAAATGCACCCAACCAGGGGAAGTCATAAGTGTTGGAAGAGGGCATGCAAGAGTGTTCCCTTGTGATTTGACCACATTAGATGACAGCAAAAGAACACATGACCAAACAAAAATGTGCGCAGAGCAGGCTTTTCAGATGGGAAAACCAATACTCGGAATAAAAGGTCCATCCTGGTTTTTGTACCATATGCCTGATTTGATAAATGGTACAGCTATTGACTGGATGCACCAGGTTCTTCTTGGAATAGTTAGAAGGCTTTTAAAACTTTGGTTTGATAGCAGCCATTCCAGTCAACCTTATAGTATATCCCACTTACTTTCTGCTGCAGATGCCCGTTTGAAGAATCTGAAACCTCCAAATTTCATTGGTCGAGTACCAAGAAGTATTAGGGATCACAGAAAATACTGGAAGGCATCAGAGTGTCGGTCATGGCTCTTCTACTACTCCCTACCAGTATTATCTGGTTTACTCCTTGACATGTATTTTCAGCATTATTTGCTTTTGGTGGAGGCTGTGTATTTACTTAATGTAGATTCCATTTCCCACGAAACTATCGATCACTGTGAGCAAGTTTTACAACATTTTTGTATGATGCATGAAACCTTATATTCCAAAAGTGAGATGACATCAAATATTCACCAACTGCTTCATCTATGTGATGTTGTCAGAAATCTTGGTCCCCTTTGGGTTTATTCATGTTTTACCTTTGAATCGATTAATGGAGAATTATTGTCTTTGTTTCATGGTACACAAAATGTTGATATGCAAATTGCTAACAGTGTGGCAATTTTCTTGAAGTATCCATTGCTTGTGCAAGATTTGAAACTGGATTCTGAAGTTGGAAAGTTTTTCTCTAGAATGAGATTCTCCTCACACAAATACAAGAAAGGTAAGCATATGTTTCATGATTACTATATTCTTGGTGTCACTAAGAAATACACCCTAAAAAGAATGGAACAAACTGTAATACGGAGACTAGTCGGCCATGCAGTCTGCCGTGAGGTTCAATCTTTCTTAAGAGTAATGTGGGATAGCACGGTAATATGTTCAAAAGAATATACTTTGGCCTACCAGCGAAATTCATACACTGTTATGTTTTATCAGGATGAAACCTTATCATTTGGTCGTGTTCATAAATACATAGAATTAACCCCTTCAGCTCCTTGTTCATGTGATGGTATCTGTTCATGTTCAATATATATTGCCCTTATTGAGAAGTTCCAGGTTGTAGATTTTCACCTATCAAATGATGACATGACATCTGCTAAAGTAAGTCACCTTGTTCCTTGCAGAAAAGATGGCTTTGAATTAGTAGCAGTTGAAATAAAGGATATAATTGAATTATGTGTTTTCATGGAGATTGATGATTGTGATTATTTGTATGTCGCTAAACGCCCCAATCAAGTAGAGAGAGATTAGCATGATCATCAGTTGGCATCTGTATACAAAGGTGTTCGGACGCTTTAAGGCTAAGACTTATTTTGCCATACCTCTTTGTTTTATAAGCTATTTATAAGCTACATAAAAACGTGAGTATTATTATTATGTATTGTGTTCATTACACTCTGTATATAATTGTATTGTGACTTGTCAAACCCTGAGTAGTGGTTGATTGGGTAACTCAATTGAATGCATGGTCTTTGTGAAGTGCTTACATACAAATGATTCCATTCACCCATCATGAATAATTGTATTTCAAAAGGCAGAATGTGAAATTGCATAAAATGCCTATAAAATCTCTTAAATGTAACTTTATGTCAGCTGACATTTGCAGCAATAATTATTGTGAGAGCACTGAATAATCAAATCCATAGATACATTCTGTAAGATATAAAGTAAACTTGGTTCCTGGAAACCATCATTTTGTTTCTCTTTTGTACGAGTCTCGAGAAATGTGTGCGACTTGATCATGTACATGTAACAACTTTTCCCCTCTTTATTGTACATAACTTATTGAAGAGTACTACTTGAAATGCAGATGCTTAGTATGCTTTCTAAAAGACTGGTAAGCTTAATTGCAATTAACTTCTCAAATTGTAGAATTGGTTTGCGAGTTGCGACGTGCCAGCTTGCAGGCGTGCAGTAGGTTCCATGTAAACAGTCGACTTTAAAATAGCAGGCTTGCAAGATTTCAGTAAACTTTGCAAGCTTTCTGGCATGCAGTAGGTTTCATGACCAATCTTGCAAGCCTACAAGCTTGCAGCCGTTTTTAAAATAGCGTGTTAGCCTGCAAGCCTTGCAGGCTTGCAAGATTTCAGTAAACTTTGCAAGCTTTCTGGCATGCAGTAGGTTTCATGACCAATCTTGCAAGCCTACAAGCTTGCAGCCGTTTTTAAAATAGCGTGTTAGCCTGCAAGGCTTGCAGGCTTGCAAGATTTCCGTAAACTTTGCAAGCTTTCTGGCGTGCAGTAGGTTCCATGACCAATCTTGCAAGCCTGCAAGCTGCAAATGGACTTTAAAATAGCTTGCAGGCATGCAGCATTGGTCCTCGCATGCATGCAGCAGGATAGGGCAGAAATTTAAAGCGAGTTTATAGCGAGCAATAAGCGAGCGTGTACAGTGCGCTAGCTAGCGATTGCTTATTAGGATAGCCACTAGCTAGTCACTAGCTTTCACTAGCTAGTCGGTAACTGCCGGCATGCCTAAATTTCTGTAAGGGTAGAAGCAATCAAGATAAAGGTTGATTATGTGGTGCCAGAATCAGTGTAGACTGTCAGGTTTTGGAATTATCAAAATGATAGGAAATTGATTGAATCTTGCGGAAAATCACATGCACAGATTTGTTCTGCTTTAAAAGTAGTTCTTGACGCTGGTTAACGCTGAATTGAATAATCAGTAGGATAATAAAACACAAACCTGTGAAATCACATCTGAGTCAAGAAAATCATAGTGTGAACATCAAGTCCGGAGATATCCTGCAAAAGAAGAACAAATGTGGAAGAAAAACAAGAGATAGATGTTATTCTCCAAATCAACAAATAGTTTGCAATCTAAAACATCACTGCACTATATAGCTACTTGTGCCCTTTTTCCAGCCAACAATGCCTAAGCAGTACCCATTCATCCCCATTCATTTATACCATCCCCTATGTTAATTGAGAGCTGATTTGATGAGATAACCACCTGCTAGTGACCTCGCAAGGAGGTCTAATCCTTCCATGCCAAACTACTAGTGCAGAGGGGCTTTAAATGGTATCACATTATTTTTGAAGCTACACCAACCTTGAATTTTGTAGGCAAGCTTTCGTCCACTCCTGTGGACTTTCTCAAGCAAAGTGATTGGTTACATGCATGCTTTCACGTCGGGGAAACTGGCAGAACTATTAATGAGCGATTAAAAGAACATAAAAGGGCCCTCAGATTGAGTCACACATCCCATCAAGCTTTACCTGAACAATATTGGATGGGATGATGCCCTCATTATTGACTTTGAAAACAACTTCTGGTCAAGAAAGGTGAAAGAGTCAATATGGATTAGAGGATTAATCCTACACTAAACAGGACTCTGGGTACCTACATGTAGTTTCACCTATCTTTGGTCCAGTGGTCGCAAGACACAAGGCAGCACTGAGAAAATCTGTGACTGAACACATGGCTTGAGAAAGTCCACAGGAGTGGACGAATCTTGCCCACAAAATTCAAGGTAGGCAGAAGCTTTAAAGGCACACTGTCCTACTTGTAGCTACTTGCTCCCTCTATATAGAAAACTTCCCAAATTGGTGCCTGTTGGTCCCCCATGATCCTCTTTTTCTTATGTTAAATGAGAGCTGAGTTAATGAGATAGCCACCTGTGGTCTAATCCCTTCTACATGTAGATGCAGTAGTAACGCCTACCTTTAATAGTGTCATTATACCATCCCAAATAACATTATATGATTATCCCCAATCGATGAAAGTTTTCCATATTTTTAAATTTTAAATGGTACCGGCAGTCATAACTTCTGGCAATGATTTCAAAAATTATTTTGTAATCTTGATGTTTGTTTTTTCATAACTCAAGAATGACAGGTTGTCTGCTTACGTTAAATAGGACATTTATTGAATACTTCTAGATGTAACTGTAAACTTTATTATGTCACATTCTCAAGAAATATTAATCAGTACAAATCTATGTTTCACATATTTAAATATTTCAAAACTTGGGAAGGGTATGAATAATTTAGTTGTTAACTGTAGTTTCCTCAATAAAATCCAATAATAATTCAAATTCAATAATAATGAATGAAGAATTGATACCGGTAGATCTACTTGGTGAGATTGTTTAGCCAGATAGCCAGATCAAAATACATTGTACCGGTAGTTGTTTTAGCCACTTATCACACATACAAGACACAATTAGATACAAGATATTTTATTTGGTCTCTGCAAACAAGTTACACATCACAGAATTCATGCATTAAACAGCATGTGAAGAAGATTGTCTGTATTTAGACCTATTGCATAATATGCCATTTAGAACATTTTACTTCTGCCAAGTTTCTCACTTAAGCCATTTGATTCTCACTAAAGCCATTTAATTTGCAAGATTGCAGTAAATCTAGAAATGTACAGTGATGTCAGAAGGTGAATAGGACAAGAGCTAGAAAACAGCTTAAAGGTAAAGACCAGTATTGGAAACGCCCCAATTTAAAAAAATGAAATGGAAGCTCTCATTACCAATCATGTGAAAGAATATGTTTTGACTAAGACATGATGATAAAAAAATTGCCGGGAAACCGCCTACTAATTCATATATTTGGTAAATTTGTTTCTCTCATGGTCTTGTGAGAGATATAGGGTAGTCCCATATACATCTTTCTGTGTATAGTGCTTGTAACTTTACGAAGAATGGGCCAAATTTCTTATCATTTTGATGATTCCAGAACCTTGCAGATGCTAGATGCTAGATGATCAACCTTTTCTGATTGATTCCACAACGTTTCTTTCACAATGCAATCGCATGACCATAACTGGTCTTTACCTTTAAGTACTCGAGCCAGAAAGAAGTTCCTAGATCCTGGTCAAAACGACCCATTAACTGCTTCATTTACCGGTAAACAAATTACTGGTACACAGGGTACAGTAAGTTCATCCCAATTGCCTTTCAATTCTATGCCAGAGCTCTCAAAATGATGGTCTATCTTTAAGTTGTCATTTAAACGGTGAACATAATCTTTAAATTGTTGTTAAAACTTAACTAGATCCTTTTTCTCTCTTGGTCTAAACAATTGCACATCAACTGCATTGCACTTACAGCAAGCTTTGCTAAAAAAATCATTCAATTCTACAATGTACACCATGCAGAGGTGAATATGATGTACATGTATATTAAATTGTTGTTAAAACTGAAGTCAAACAGTCAGTCCGCAGGTCCGCATAAAGCGCTCTAGTTTATCGAGGAGGCACAGAGCGTGAAAGAGCGTGACCTCCTCTTGACCTCACAAAAGCACAATGGAAAGCCTGATTTTAGATCGTAATATCTGGCTTAAAAGAACTCTAAATGCCTTAATTTTTTTAGAGTAGTTAGATAAAAGAACATTTGATATGAAAATCCAAACAAATGTTTTACTCATAATGATTTTCATATCAAATTTTAATTTGACCGGACACCAAAGATTTTACGTAATTCACGTGTAGTTTAACTGCAAAATTTCATTCTTTTTTATCAAAAAGCCGAAATAAGAACTGCATACAGGGAAAGTCATATTATTAAACTGTCCAAAAAACGTGACGGCGTTGAAATATATTCGGTAAACGGGTCAGCATCCACCAGAATCTGACGCATGATCAAGAAACGATGTACTATCATGTAGGTGCTTTGCCGCTACAGAAATGACTACTCTACGCATGCGCAATTGGCCACTGACATGACGTCATTGGTATGACGTCGAGATGCTCGTCTGCTATACCGTTCGGGTTTTTCGAGATAGAAAGGCATTAACTCGGTCGTTTGGACTTATGAAACCGCGTATGTACCCGTAAATATAGTGTTATGTATTAATTAAACTATCAGTTGTCTTCAATGTCTAAAATACATATCTCCTGTACGGTTTTAGCACCAGTTATGATACACTAATTACCCTCTCGAATTTATCCAGTCCCGTTAGTTCAAAATTATGTCGGTGATTGTAGGTTTGTGGCATGCTGCTTGTGCAGTGAAGTCTTGTACTTCAATCAGATATGATCATTTAACCCTCGGTTCCCTTCACCCACCTCCTTCTGTCTCTTTTTCTCCATCTCTCTCTCTCTCTATGTTTGTCTGCCCGTCCCACTCTCTCTCTCTATCTGTCTTCTTTCCTCCCTCTCTCTTTCTCCATGAACATTTCTCAAAACATTTCAAATTTTGCATTTCAACATTATACCCTGTTCTCAAAGCACTCTAAACTATAACCCATTTTGAACTGAATATGAGAGCAAATGTGTTGTGAATTGCAATCACAAATATGAAACAAGTCACAAAGTCATAGAAAATCAAACAAAAACACTTTATTTCAAAAGCATAAAAAGCTT
This sequence comes from Strongylocentrotus droebachiensis, assembly GCA_035222895.1. NCBI lineage: Eukaryota > Metazoa > Echinodermata > Echinoidea > Camarodonta > Strongylocentrotidae > Strongylocentrotus > Strongylocentrotus droebachiensis. The sequence goes on along the minus strand of JAVYIG010004274.1, from coordinate 146,704 downwards.
AAGACTGTTACATGTACATAGCACCATGTACATGATAACATAAATGTGTACCAAGTATAAGTATTTTCTTTGTGGCAAGATTCAACAGCAATCAGGACCTGGCTGGCCCTATATGCATGTTGATAAATACATATATGAGATGACATAAAGATGGGCAAATCCCAACACAACAAAACTGCTTACACTAAACCTGTACTGAATAAGAGCATCTTTAAAAAAGAAAAATTCTTTAAAACTGCATTGCTTATTATCCAACTTAAACAATGTTATGCATGGAATGTTTCAAGAAAAATACATTACAACATAAATCATATTTACATGTACAGGTACTAGAAGTTTCATTCTGTGGCAAGTTATCACACATTGCAGCCTTGATCGTTGTGACACATTTCAGTTCAGAATATTGTTACTTTTGTCTTTTGCGTTAAAATCTTAAACAATTTAAAAAAAGACACTGTAACACTACAAAGCGTCTACAGGTGGAATGATGAGGTAGTTTAGAACAGTTTTGTCAATGATGGCTACTTCCTGTAACATTTATGTATATTTTGAGCACATCTACAAGATACTTATAAAATACAAAACGGTAAACAAATCTTAGTAAAATTTTACCACATGAATACCTGAATTTAAATCCTATACAACGGAAGAAAAGCGTGTCTTAAAAAAATACATACAAATATAAAAGGTACATAGAGATCATTTTTTGGTCATGTCAAACGCATACAGCTGCAATAAAGAATACTATTTCCTCTCCCCGAGGATATACATGAAAGGCAAGAATTGTTATCATGTGAAACATAACACAGAAACAATGATCACACACTTAAATATCACACACTGGCAATGTCCTTTCTAGACAAACATGAGGATACTGTACATAAAAAATATAAAAAATCATTAAAACTCTTCATCAGAACCATCTTCAAAGACATATTGATCTTCCTCCAGACCATCAGTTTCCAAGGTCAAAACTTCATCTTCAGTGATATGAGATGTTGTCTCCTCTTCACTGTCACTAGCAGAATAGTCATCACCCTCATTTTCACTACATGTATCACTATCATCTAATGTTACAGATGCCATATTTCCACACTCTTTGCACCTACATCCTGGTCCACAATGTTGATTATTTTTCCTGCATTTACACATTCTGTTGCTACATTTGTTCTTTTGACATGAACAGCCTCTTGTTAAATATGCTACGTTATTGCGAACTCTATTAATATTCTCTTCGGAGTCCCACAAAATGTCAACAACTGGAGGGCCCTTATCGGATGTTATCACATAGCCATGCAATGTCAGATTTGGGTATTTAAATTGTGGTTCAGTGCATAGATTCCATACTGTACTCACCCAACAAGCCCTCAACCAATGAAATTGTAGGGCATTATTTGAAGGCAACAATTCATCTTCGTATGCCCCTTTCCATGATGCCTTCCTGACAATATTGAGTGCCTCTTCATGTTGTTCCATAACTGTTTCCCCAGACACACTATTGAACAGCTGAAGTGGGCTATCAAACTCATGCAGACATGCTCTATTTGCCTTAAAATATACAGATAACACTAATCTATAAAATGCAAGTAGGCCAATCTCACTATCTTTGTTCACTGTAGTGCAAGTCAAATTACCGTGTGTGTCTTGATTGCTCTCTCCCGTAATGAATGACGAGTACTGAAAAAAAACTTTATAGAAGGTACTTTTACCCAACTTTGCAAAAAACGATACAAAATCACATCCTGATGATATGTAAAGCATCTGAATACACTTAAAAACATCAATATTCTGTGCAAGTATACATGATAAATCAGAATCTGCTCGAATAGCATCCTGTAAAACATTAATATTGAGGTATTTTTCTTCACCAACTTTTGCATTGTATTGCACACAAACAGACTTGTTCTGAAAGTCTAATGGCAAGCCAATTATACCCACATCTCTGTCAATGGAGTACACTAAAATATTACTACAATGTGAATCAAAGACATGGAGAAAAATTTGGGTGTCACTCTCCTCATGATTATGTATAAGTTTATGATGCTCAATTCCTCTGCTGGAAACAACCATTCCTGACCAGTCTTCTGTTTTCGGTAACCCAACATGGAACCCACCCGAAGTTATAAATACTTGATTCTCCCTCAATTTGCCATCGACACTTTTAACAATCTTGTGTGAGAGGTATCTAATAAGAGTGTGTTTATTCTTACGAACTTTCAAAAAAGTAGACCAGTTGGTTGGTAACAAAGTATCGTCACCTATATTTTCTACACATTCAACACTTTCATCTACTCCATCTCTTCTTGATCTTTCAATATTTTTAGGAGACAATCCTTGTGTATCTACTTGATCAAATAAAATCCGAACTTCAGCAAAACCTTTAGAAAAACTTGACAAAATCCATCTAGCAACCACAAAAGATGCATAGTCTGAAAACGTTTTATAATGGCGAAGTGGTGCTGTGTAAATTATGTTCATGCCCTCTGCGATTAAACATGCACCTTTTAATTCCATGTTTGGTTTAACAGATACTACTTTGTACTTTTGTCCATATCGCTTGTCAAAAATGTCATAAATCACATATTTAGCACCTTTGTGTGGCAAATTATTAGGATTGCAAATAGCCCGAGGTTTTTCAATAAACTGGCATAAAGTGGATATCGGGAGTCCCTTTTCCTCTGAAAATGCGATTGTTCGTTTGTAACATAATGTAATCATTTTTTTTTCTTTTTCTAGACTTGTGACTTTTTTGTGGGATATCTTTTTTTTGGCAAAAGTTCTTAGATTATGCCGTCTCAATACAGGTTTTTGTATACTACTATCTTTTAACACTTGAAACTTGCAGAAGTACGAATAAGCTTCTTGACCAATAGTTCTGTATGACATCAGACTTGTTTCCTGCTCTTTTGAGGCATGAGCACCTGTAAACACATGATGTAAAGGAGAGTCTTGGTCAGGCGAAAACATTGTACTTTCACACAGTTTGCCAAAGTAAGCCTTCACATTTGAAAATTCTGATTTCACAACGGAAAAAGAAAGGTCTCTATGTAAAACTGACGCGGAGGGATTAAAAACGTTTAATTGTTCTTGAAAATTCTTTATCAGTTGAGCTTGATACTGAATTACTCCAGCAATTTTGTCCATGTTTTTCGGTAAGCTTCTACAGAGTGCCATTTTACAATCTTTATTTATCATCATCTCATGAGCTTCGTCAAGAGCGATACAAGAAAATTCTGTTCCCTTTATATTTGACACAAAGGCACCATTCTTGAAATGTGATAGAACATGCTCTGGTAAACCTTGCATGATACTCAGATGGATAGGTATCATTTTGGAATAATTTTGCCTGTCACAAGCATGAAACATTGGGGCAATTTCCTTAAGCGCAGCATTCCTTAAATCCCAATTGGCAGAACGAATACTGATGAAATACTGAACATATAACATACAGTCTACGTGTATAAACCTGTTCCAAAACCTGAAAGTTGGAAATTTATCTGACATTTTCTCACAGTATTCAAGAAACTCTTCTTTGAGAGAGAGGAATATAGGCGACATACAAAATTCTTGCTGTTTGGTTTCAAATGTTTCTGTATCAAATCCTTTCTCTCCAACATCAAGTGACTGTACAACAGAGTGAATACCCTCTAAAAAGCTTTCATTACTTAATAGACCTGATGTTTCCTTTCTGGAATCAAGGAAACACTGAAACTGATAAATCAGCAGAGCTTCATGCGCTTGAATAAGAAATTTATGAGTTCTTTTAAAGTTGGAACAAGTGGCAAGACTTTGGAGGGTCATACTTTTGTGTGTTGTTTTGGCAATGTCTTTAAGCCCCCCATCCCAAAATATCTTCATGATAACTTCTTGAAAGTTTTTAAGTAAGTGCCAGTCCCCGATGTATGGAATCATCCAGTCAAGCACATCACCATATTCTCGCTTAATGTCAAGCAAAATCTTGAATGTAGCACCATCACCTGCTACTACTAGATGATTAACACTCTTATTTATCTTGAAAAGGTCATAAAGCATGTGCAAGGAACGTAGTAATGTTTGTTTACAATCAGCAGGTTGATCTAACACATACAAGTATGAAAATTTCGATTGCTCAGTTTTTGTCTCCTCACTTTCAAGAAGCAACTTACATTTGAAACTTGGTAGTAATGGTAATGAAGGTTCTTTAACACAAGCATATCTCTCTAAAGCATACACAAGCATTTCATCCCTTATCTTACAGAGAGATTCCTTTTCTGGTTCTGAAGTAATAAATGTCTCCCATGAAATTTGGGAACGAATATGGGTTTTAAACTGGGGAGGCTGAAAATCTTCTTTTGTAGGAATATCAGTGGGATGTGAAATTTTCAGTCTTTTTCTTACAGAAGGTTTGTTTGTTCGTGGAGTAACACAAGTATCCACTGGTAGATCTGGACCTATTTTTTCTAATGTACTATGAAGCATTTCGCTTTCAGGTTTTGGTTGTTGGGCCATTATGGATGTTCCATGCCAACTCCTTGTTTGCTGCGCTGTCACAGCTGCATGGGATGCTAAAACATCAATGTTATCGATTGTGACATGTGTTAACAAATTTACATCTAGTGAGGCTAACGGCCCATTAGCATCACGAACATCTTTAACAAGTTGCAAAAACCTATCTAGGGTACATTCAGAACAAGAAAATCCCAACCTATTCATCATTTGAAGAAGAGCAGAAGAATGTGAAAGCCTCTTAATCACGTTGGCAATGACAATATGAAATGGGTAAGTACATGTATCACTCAAAATAAACTGTAAAACAAAAACTGAAACAATTCGTTTGATTTTTCTTTGCATGCCAAAAGGTGTGCTTTCATTTGGAAAAGATATAAATTCTTGAGTTAAGCAAACTGGATTTCTCTTGTAGGAACTTACTTCTTCTAAATTAGATGTAATCAAACAAATGATATTCCAAATAAATGGGTCAAAAAGAGACTGTGAATCTACAATGTTGAAATCTTGGACCTCTAATGGATTCTGTGAGTAGGTATCATTAATCTTTCTGGCTTGAACGGTCATTCTTTTATTTCCTTCAATCATCACTTTCTGGAAAGAATGATCCATGCTCTCTGATTGGTCTAAATGTATATCCATTCCTTCATCATCATCAATTTTTTTCTGAAGGGTCCGTATTTTCCACTGAGCATTGTACAGTGCTTCTATAAGCTGTTCCATTGTGACAGAAGACAGATAATACAAAATCCCTCTCTTTCGTGAAAAAGTACGAGTTGAAAGAGAATTGCCAAATGAACTAAATATCCTGACTCGCAGCCATGGTTTTGACCGACAGCAATCGTCAAACTGCTCAGCACTGCAACTTCGCTTTAACTCTTCAATGAAAAAATCATAGGCATCAGTAAATAAAAAACTGAAATTTGTTTTACACCATGAGCATATCTGTTTCAGTGTTTTTTTGCATGTTCTATCGATTAAAGAATCACTATCAAGAATATTTTCTAGTTCTTTAATCTCCCTATCAATTGACATTTCAATGTCGCCTAAACTATGACGTATAGTAGTCAGATGACTTGGGGAAGTCGCAAAATTATAGCAATGTTTACAAATGACGTCACTTTCTTTTATAACAATGGACTCATTAATCATGTGTATTCTGTCCAAATCTACAGTTTCATTATTATACAAGCTGTATCGCTTTATTGCAGGTTTTAAGGACTGGTTACAAATGGCGCAGATTTTAATTTCCTGAAAGTTAGCAATTTCGGATCTATGTTTGCGACAGAGGGGAACTGGATTAGGTAATGTTTCATAATTAAGGGAAAATACTACATTAAACTCTGCTACATTTATATTGGCTTCTAACTGTGAAAAATTAGTACATAAAAATGAATGTGAGAGAAAGCAAGCCTCAGACCTATCCTTTTTTCTTGTTTTTTCTGGTGTGTAATTCTTATCTTTAACTTTATTTCTATATTTTTGACGACAGGCATTACATATACAATCACAATCCGCAATGGAAGGATTTTTGCTGAGTATTAAATTAGCTATTTCAAATGATTTTATTGAGAGTAAGTGGGTATATCTTGTTGATGATTTTTCACATATTGCACATGGTCCACACCTAGATTTGTTACATGGTTTTGGAGTTACCCTAGCTGCTGACGTTGATGAAGAAGCAGTGGATGGTGAAGACGTCAATGATGGAGCCGTTGATGATGGAGATGCCGTCGATGATGGAGCCGTTGATGATGGAGCTGTCGATGATGGAGCCGTTGATGATGGAGCCGTTGATGGAGATGTCGTCGATGAAGCTGTTGATAAGGATGAAGTTGAAGATGATCTCTGGGATGGTTTCCATGGGTTTACCCCCGCAGCAGTGAAAGCAGACTACATGTAAATCCTGTCACCTACACAAAGCAAAAAAGTTTAACAAAAATAAGGAAATATACTCTAAAGGGGGTTTATTCATCTTTTGACCAATTTGTATGTGCAAAAAGTGGAAAGATTGGTCATTAGTATAAAGTAGAAAAAACATGGATTTACATAATCTGTAATTTTTATAATGAAATACTAAGATCAGTGATTAAAAAAAAAATTCTGCTTAAATCCAAGTTCTGTTGATTTTTTAGGTTGAACTGTTTTGAAGGGATCTCTAGAATAATGTAATTCATAATTTTATTATATTACACATGTACAAGTATTATTCTATCCAAAAAATGCTAGATAATTGCACATGTATGTTGGTTTACTAATGATAGATTTTCAACAAAATACAATTCATTCTACGCATTTCCTAAAACTGATAAGAAATAAACAGTCTATGTACCTTCTTCCGATGCTTTTTCCGTTTCCGAGCCCTGGCCTGTATTCGCTTTCTCTTCCCAAGGAGTTTGCGTTTCAGATATTGCGACATGGGTGCTGGGAGGTCAGACATGGTATGAAAAGTCATGGACGGGGCTGGTACATGTAGACTAACATACGGAATCAGCCAGTGGGCTGGGGAATCGGGGATGTATTGATTTGGAGGAAGGTCTGGTGGTCGCGGGGGAACTGCGTATCTACGCGGCAGTATAAATACCAGCGGATCGATGGGTACACTTTCCCTTCTCCTTCTTTCAGCCTCCTTCTCCATCCTCCGCTTCCTCGCCTTCTCCATCTTGCGCTTTCTCTCTGCTTGCTTCCGCTTTCTCTCCTCCATCTTGCGCGTTCTCTCCTTCTCCATGCTTTGCTTTGTCTCCTCCGTCTCTATTTTCTTCTCTTTGTTCTCCTCCATCTTCTGTCTCCTCTCCTTGATCTCATTGTCTCTTCTCTTCTCCCGTCGCTGGGGCTTCGGAGACCAAAGCTTCCTTAGTTCTGGGGGAACATATACAGCCCCCTTAACACGTGGTGTCAAACATTTGGTAATTGCCCCAATAACGGCCTCAGCAAACACAATTTTTCCATAGAAATTCAGATGCAGTCCGTCATAGGCATGCAAATCATCGAAGTTTTGAAACAAATCACTCTGCGTTATATACAAACAGTTCTCTAAAGTACATGCTAAATTGTTCAGTTTAATATTATAATACAGGCTGCTGGCATAAAGGTCTTCTGAGTCCCATCTGGGCAAAATCGCATTGAAAATAATTGTCGCTGATCGGTATAGTTCCCGCACAGTATAAAAAAGTAGACGATATTGTTTCACATCAATATCCCAGACACTCCTGTTCAAATTGTTAGTGCCCACATGTAAAAAAACAACATCAACATTAAAATTCGGTTCTGTAATAGTTTCCTTGACGCGTGTTCTTAGGCCGCTAATTGTACATCCAGGAAAACAAAATACTTCTGACGAAAACGAGCTGTTAATTATATTTGTCTCCAGACCACGAATAATCGAATCTCCGTAAAAATGCACCAGTCGTTTTGATGAAAGGGGAACCCTGAATGAGGAAGAAAAAAAATTACAAGATTAAATGTTAGAGAAGAAACAAATTTGAGTATTATGGCGAATAAAAACACTCCACAACATCTTGTTGTTCTTTTTGTTTTCCTGACATGACGTTTTAATGGTAATGTTTTTGAATTTTTTCGCATCTTCTAGTTCTACCATACATGTAGTCTATAGATTTGCTAGTATCTCTAGACTACTTTCCCAGTTCTATAGTACTTTTTTTTTAAATTAAACATTGTGTTTGGAGACTAGGAGCAAAATTTGTTTCTTACTTAGGGTCTATAAAGGGGTCAAAATAATGGATTTCAATAAAAAACTAATTTGGAAGAAATATATTGAGTAAAATTGCCAGAAATAGCATTAAGAAATGCCAAAATTCAACCACTACAAATATGCAAGGAATACGTCAGCCCTTGTCTTGCAGGAGTGACGACGACGTGTATACCCACAGTCAAAGGCACAAAGCAAGTTCCATGGAAAATTCAGAATAGATCTACCTGCCAAATACATGTAAGCCCTGTCGTTTACCTCGCCAAATGAGCAAACAGCCCTCCCCCTGAGAGGCTGAGACTAGGGTGAGAGCATAGACATAGTTGGGCGTGATCTTTTATTTTATTTTATTTTTTTAAGCATTGGGTAAATTTTGACAAAAGTGTTGCATTATACAAACATGAGATTTGAAACTTCATGAATATCCAAATTAGTTCAACTAGGCCTAGATCTACATGATCTAGTAGGCCTACAATACATCTGGAATCTACGACTAAACTCAAAATTAGTCAAATAAATATCACCCTTTTTTATCAGCATTGGTCATTGCTATGCTAGTTGCTGGTTAATGATAGTTTATAACATCGAATTATAAATATAACATACGTTATAGAATCCCTTCAATCCCGTGAATTTTAAACAAGAAATCAAAATTCAAATGGCAAGCTTGCAGTTGCAGTTAATTTGCACTCGATTGAAAAAGTAAAGACGTCATTATCAGTATGTGGGACTGGCTACCACTACCGCCAAAACACTCGGAGAACTCGGTCAGTTTCGGTCATAATACTCATTACACGAGTCATGTGTCGCACTTGAGCGTAAATCCCGCGTTTAGCGATAAAAATTGTTAACTTTGGGTCCTAAATTACACATTTTGTCCATTAAAAAGCCTCAATCAAATTGGTATCATCAGAAAGGTTGACATCTCAACTGTTCAGAAAACGTCGTGGTTTTAGCCATAATTTGGTAAACGGGTCAGCATCCACCAACATCTCAACAGAGTCAAAATTAATGTTAAAATACGTTTCTTTCGTAAAATACTCGTATTTCATCGAAATCAACTCATTTTGGAATATATTTTACATGTATAGAACGACAAATAAACAGCAAAGGTACTCACCCAGACATCCCGACGATAAAATGATGTTGTAGCACGTTGGCGCAGCGTTAACTACAGGCCCTAGCCTCGGTTCGTTTTCTCGCCGATCGCGAGATCAACATTTCAGCTACGCCCTCACTTTGCTCTCGATTTATAAATATCGCGAATTTGCTCATTAGCATACGGACCTGCGGACTGACTGTCTATTTCACGGTCAAAATAACCCATCGCCTGCAAAATGAACAATTTACTCAGAGCAAACTAATTTTCTCAAAGTTAAATGCCATTCAATGCTACATTATATGCCAGAGCTCACAATCACTGTATATTTACATTAGTAAACTGTTGCGAAAATTGAAATCAATACTAAATGTATTCTTTCTAAAAAAGGTCTCACACTTCTGAAAAGTACTTCGCAATTACCTCCAGCACAACTAACAGTTTTCACATAACTGCTACAGTGAAACTAGTCCATGACAACGACATACATAGCGAGGACTCAACTGAATTTCAAATAAACTCAAGACCGAAGAATTCAAAGGTGCAGCTATTCTAGGCCAACAATGGTTGTGTATACAGTCTAATGTTTTCTGTAATAATCTTGCTCTGGAAGTGTGGGCGTAACAGATCAAAGAAAAAGTGGAACTCCGGTCCCACTATGTACAGAGAGTCTTGGGAATGCTCGACCCTTTACATTGATGCAATCCATCATAACCTTTGAAAAGTTATTAGAGTAACAGGCTTGTTTGTTGCCCTTCATGAACCCAGAAATGGTAATCCAGAATTTCCTCAAAATAATCAGAGTGGTTTTTAACAATTTGTTGGTGTTTTATTTTTGGTAGGCTAAAGAGAGCGGGAGTTGGTTTAGTATTTTTCTTTTGTATTGGGGTTCGGGGTTTCTCTGCTTTTCTTTTACTTTATTTCTTTTCTCAACAATACAGTGTATACTTGTTAAGGGGTTGACTTTCAAAGGCCAATTGCCCTTTTTGTTAACCCCACATTCCCATAAAATATGCTCTTTCCCTTTGTAACAATCTTGTATATACCTTGTATCTGTTTACCATGTATATCATGTGTGTATGTTTAATGTTTTTTTTATAAATGAAATGAAATAAACAAATAAAAACATCCTCCTGAGGAGACAATGTAACAGCTATGTAATCAACAAATTCTAACAGATTAACGCATAGTCTTACGTTCACGTATTGATTTGAGCAAGACCTATTTCATGCCATGGCAAACCTTGCGTGTAGCCTCTAGGGGTCATCTCTAACGAGCGCACATCCTGACAATACAATAGTCTAATGTGGATCGAGCTTAGATCTCTATTATTAGGTAGAGCTTGACTGCTTGTGGATGAGTGGAATATATACTCCACGGTCCTATTGAGAATCAGGCATGCATTCCCATTGTCGTACTATCTTCTGGTTGCTATAAAGCTCTGCATGGTGTCTGTGTGTTACACTGGTGAACCACCGAGACAGTGTCATGGTACCTCATAGCACTTTTGTAGAAGGCTTAGAAGTAGTCTTAAAGGGATCCGGTAACTTTGTCTTTAGATCCTTTTAACAAATCCATGATTTAGCTCATGCCGCAATGATAATTATAAACCTTTTAGGTCAGTTAGGAATCCAATGACTTTTACAAGCGGATCACCTGTCTGATTATCAAGATATTTATGATTGGAAATCAAAACCAAATTTTGTGTTTGCCAAACGGTTTTCATATAACACTTACATGTATTAAAGGGATCTGGTAACTTTGTCTTAGATCCTTTAACAAAATCCTTCATTTAGCATGCTGAAATGAGAATTATAAACCTTTAGTTCAGTCAGAAACCCAATGACTTCTACAAGCCGATTGCCTGTCTGATTATCAAGATATATATGACTGAAATCAGATTTTTTGTTTGCCAAATGGTTTTCATAACATTACAGTATATTGGGGGAACGAGTATGGTAAAACTGGTCACTCAAAGATTTTTACTTTTTTGAGGCACTTCTTGCTTGATCATTTTGAAGCGCAATTTTTGTATTGGGGCTTCAATATTGCACCATATCGCAGACACTGATAACATTAGGGTCGTGCATCTCAGATTTAACATTATTAAATAATGCCTTTAATGTGTTGTAAAGGTTTTTTGAGGAATTTTCGAAATTGTATGGTAGACATTTACCGTAAATAACGTTGTATAAACCGCCCTCGTGTATTAACCGCACCCCTCTTTTTCGCCCTTAATTTTTTTTTTGGTTTTTTTTTTTTGGTTTTTTTTTTTTTTGGTTTTTTTTTTTTGGTTTTTTTTTTTGGTTTTTTTTTTTGTGTGTAAGATCATTACGGTACTGTAAATTAAAAAACAGTAGGGACCTAGGATAGAACCTTGTGGTACACCATGTAATAGAAGAAAAATTGGAGGAATTATTATTATAAACTACATATTGAGATCTATCAGAAAGATTACTTTCAAACCAAGATGACAGACAAATTTGAGTGTTGTTCTAGTTTCCGAGTGGTGAGTCAACACACCGATTACCGAGCTGGGAGACATTGCCAGGCATAGCGCCAGGTGGAGGGGCATAAATTGAAACTTTAAAAAAAAATCATCTCTTTATTTAACCGCATATTATGTACCTCAATGCTTTCAAATATACACCAAACGTAAACAGGCTACAAACAACAAATGTTTTCCATTTTCAATCCTACAGAATAAAAGGGATTTCCCTTTTATCCCTTAATCTCTTTTCTCTTCAAGACAGCCATAGTGACCATACTATACCATCAGAGCTTAGCAGAAGAACCGAAAGCTAAAAACACCTTTCATCACAAAATAAATCTGTAATTTTTATTCATAAGACAACTCCCAGAAATGTAATGGAGCATTATCAAGGCTTGCATAGACATAACTACATGTAATGGCATTATCATTACCAAATAGTTGAAATGCTTGAAGCAAATTGAAGTCCCAACTGCCCATTTATGTGTACCGGTAGCGGAGAATGTGACTTTCACCTACATGTCCATATAGTTTGGTTCACTTTTTCATTGTTATCATTCCTCAAAATTAATCAAACTATCCAAATAGACCAGCTTACTAACAATAACATACATATTCAAATTGTATATGTATACTTTTTAAACAAAGGAAATGTTCTTGACAGCCTGAAAGATTGCCTGAGGCTTGCCCAACATGGCAATAAGTCATGTATGCAGATTGCAGATTGAATTCAAGTATTGTAGTTTATTAATTAATAACAGGTTGATAGAATAACTCGTCACCGGTTCCTCCAGAAAGAAACATCCATACATTCGGATATCATAAAATTGATACATTGCTTCCATACAGTTTCTAACACAATATCATCACATGGACAGAATCCAACTCTAAAAGCAACCGCGCAAGAATAATGCTATAAAGACATACACTGTCTAATTAGCCTGGTCACTGTAATAGAAATCATCAGCACCATTGGAAAAATGTGACAGATGAATTACCAACACATTAACTGCGGTCTCATTAAACTAATTAACAATGAATCATGAAAGCCATGAGTGGAATGTGAGGGTCAAATTCTGATCAATTTGTCAATTTAAGTATCTCTTGATATTGATTACCGGTACTTCCTATACATTTTGTATACATGTCAATTCGTCCATGGGGAGCTTGAGCAAGTGATCAATGGCAGCACTATTCAGCAACGTTGAGAGATCAATTATTCCCCTCATTCCAGGCTACATGTATTGTATTTAAACTCGCCTTTATATGGAACTACATGTATGAACAAATTGGGTGAAGCTGAGAAGCCGTGATAAATCTCAAGTATGTATTATAAAGATTCTAAGATGGTACATGTATGTAAAAAAGTGTTAAAGGGATGGGGTATCAAGAAGTAATTGTTTTTCTAAAAAATTAAACATGTCATTTTTTTTCCAAATTTCAGACAACATACTGCCCATACATTGTTTGTTTTCAGAGATCTTGCATGTTATTTGAAAAATGTAGCAATAAAGGGAAATATCATTGTTGCCATTTAGAAGACAAAAATATGCAAGCAATTTAATAATTTAACCCTGAATATAAATCTTGCTCTGGTAAAAATTGACTGGGTAAAACAATTTTATATTAAATTAAATAGCCCTCTAGATTAAAAAATAAGATGAAATAGATAAATATCTGTGTTGTGTACTTGCCCAAGATAATGTGGTTGATGTATCCAAAATTTGATTCGGAAAATGAAACCCTGTTAACGTAAAATATCCACAAAATATGGTTAAGATTAAAAGGAAGGTGTCGGTATAATCCATTTCAATCTGTGGGAGTTTCAAACTTTTAGTGAGCCATTTGCCCTTCTTTATTAATTCTACATAAGTTTTAAAAATATTGTACCATCATTATTTGTACTATTATGAGATATTCTAATTTCATAAGCAACATCTCCATTAAGATGCAGTTGCATAAAAACGGTTTGTCTTCATTATAATTGTCAATGTTTTGTGTGCAGCACAGTGGACACAAAAGGTGTCACTTACTATCACAAACATCAATCTTTGTATACATTTACATGACTTAAATCCATTAATCAATAATATAATAAAAAATACATGACAGACTGCCTGACACATCGCATACATCCATTGTCTTGCAAAACAATACATATCGATCATGCAATAATTAATGCATGCTCGATTCATTCATGTTTTGTTACCACTCAAATGTTAGTCCATCATAAGACATACCAGGATATATTTCACCCGAGCACAATGAAACTTCTCACTGATCATGTTAACATATTGCTCGCAAAACACAAAAGAAAATATTCCAGGGATGAAATATTCATTCTGTCATGTCTTGCAGCCATTTAAGTCCATAAATCAATAAAATATAATGAAAAATACATGACATACCGGTACATGTACATGTACATGTATATATTTCACCCAAGCACAATGAAACTTCTCACTGATCATGTTAACATATTGCTTGCAAAACACAAAAGAAAATGTTCCAGCGATTAAATATTCATTCTCTCATCATTTCTCATGTCTTGCAGCCATTTAAGTCCATAAATCAATATAACATAATAAAAAATACATGACAGAAAGTCTGACGCATCGCAATACAGCATACCTGTCTATCACACGATACTTAAAGAGAAGGTTGAATTCTGGAAAGAGGTGAAAAATATTTTGTGTCACCGTTATCATATAATAACAGGATGTATGGAAGAACATCAGAAAAAAAATGTTCCCTGAAAAGCATGGCTCTTTAACTTTATCTTTAATGCATGCTCGTTTCATTCATGTTTTGTTACATAACTCAAATGTTTGTCTATGGTGAGACATTATTGTTTCAATCTAGCACAATGAAACTTCTCACTGAACATGTTAACATTTGCTTGCGAAACACAAAAGAAAATGTTCCAGGGATAAAATATTCATTCTCTCATGTCTCGCGGCCATATAAGTCCTGGCAGGAATTAATTCCTTGATATGCTGGAGCGCTGTAATGGCAGCTGGGCTAAAGCCGGGGTAATAGTAAATGCGCCTCGGAATAGAATATTTAGATAGACGGCGCTATAGAAATGTGAATGTCTATTATTATCATTATTATTAAATCAATATATTATCATAAAGAATGCTGTACAGAAACCCAGACACATCGCTCACAGCCACTGCCTTGCAAAACAATACCTGTCCATGGTGCAATAATTAATGCATGCTCGTTTCATTCATGTTTTTCTTACGACCCAAATGTTTGTCCATACTAAGACATAAATATTTCACCCCAACACAATGGAAAACCCTCACTGAACATGTTTACAAATAGGATCACTCGCGAAACACAAAAGAAAATGTTCCAGGGATGAAACATCATTCTCTTAAGTCTCGCGAAGCAATTGTTGCGTTTGCTCCGCGTGGGTTGCGTGACAAGCATGCCCCCAAGCAAAAATCAATGCCCTTTACACTTGGAATCTAACGTTATAGATCGACACGCCTTTTTATAGAGGGCAGCGGAACAGGCCCTTTGTGGCCCATGAATGTGTATTGATTGAGAGATGTTGTTTTTTAACTGGACGTAGACGGCCCCTCATGACATCTTAAATTATGGACAGACTTTAAGGGCCTTCCTTGTCTTTTTGGGGTCAGATGGATCTGCAGGGTACACGTAAGGGAGTTTAGAAGCCATTTTTATTCACTGAGTAAATAATAAACACTTGGGATACACCAGGGCCCCACACGATTTTTGGGGTAAAGGGATCCAGATATACATTTTAGCATTTTAGCAGTCTGTATGCAAATTCAAATTCAAACTTTATTTATTTCAATCCAAACAAATACACTGTAGGTCCATTCTCAATTTTGCATGATCCCTTGGATTCTAAATTGAGGGGGGTCCATAGTTAGAGTATAGGCCTCAGGGAAAAAATACATGGGGGCTCGGGGCAAATTAGCCCCTGAAATGCCAAAATGAGCCCCCCCCCCCCCCCCCCCGAATTTGCATAGCATTCAACTTCAATGCAAAACAAATTAAAGAGTGTTATTTTCATGCAAGCAAGCTTGAAAAGTAGCCCCAAAAATGTTTTTATTAATTGTTCCCTGATAGGCCTGATATATAGACAAGCCTTTGATAAAGTATTGAAATATATGCAATGGTTAGTGTGTGTACATGTAGCTAGCTTGCTGTATATATTCCAGATAAATAGTTAGGTGATTTGACAGTTGCCTCAGCGAGATTGAATTGCTCTGCTGGACATTACTGTGAATTTACATGAGATGTGAAAATGTAGGCCTACATACAGATGTTCATGTGAGTATTTCATCACAGATTTAGGGAATATAGTTTCAATTTTGGTTAGTGGTTGTCTTGTACAAAGTTTATTGATTTTGGTCCAGGGATGAAATTAAAAATTACATGTCCATTTACAAGGTTCCACTCCCACAAACCCTGGTGAATTCACACTAGATCAAAAGCTTTAGAAAATCAAGATTGAAAACAAAATTAAAATCAAATTCAATCAAGTTGCCCTTGGCTTAGTTCTAACAAAATCTGATAAAAAGAAAGAATTTTGTTTAAATACAAATATTTTCAAGGATAATATGTATAATTATCACTCGAAAATAATAGAAACCTGGCCTTCCCGAAACCGAACCCTCAAATATAGAGAAATCGCCTTTTTGTGTCAAGGACCACTTTTATGATTTCACTCAGGTGACCTTTATTGTGTCTATCTATTTTTAGGATTTTGAAAAGAAAAGGAATCAGAGAAGTACTTTTCAAGATAGAGTGCTAACTTTGCTTGATCTCTTGGGTACATAGATTTAGTGACAGTTATTTCTACATGGACAGTTACGTAAATAAACTGGGCCCCCTAGATATGTGCATAATCCATATGCATCAATGCATGCACTGGTGTTACATTGTATGTGTGGTTCAGTGGTTGATACAGGAATACATACATGTAGTACAGTAGAGATACATGTACTGTACATGTACCATGTATGTACATTCAAACCTGTTTATAGTGACCACCCAAGGGAAACACAAAAGTTGGTCTTTGTAGACAGGTTCATTCAGTACATGTTTCAATGTGAAACCATTTTCAAGGGAAACAAAAAAGTGTGGTCTTCGTAGACAGGTAGTCACTAAGCAGGTGTGACTGTACATCTATATTATTAATACGCAAAATCGCCGCGGGGGGTCCAAAACGGGGCAAAACGGTTTCTCAAAAACGCCTTTCCCCGACCCCGCTCGCCTCCGCCGTGGCGCGGGAACGGTGGCACAATTCCACGAGGCCTGTCTCCCATAACCCGCGTGCCACCTCGACCCCGCGATCGACGTCCATGCCGTTAAACGCGGTTTCGGGGTTTCGGGGAGGACGGGCGGACGAGAGCACGGCGGGCGTGGTGGATTGCGAGGAGGCGACGAACCCGTGAGAGCGAGTTGGCAAGGCGTGCACCCGCCCTCTGTATAATTATCAAAGCGAGACAAAGAGAGACACGATGAACGAAAATCCACTCGCGTCAACGGGTGTAGCAAATCTTATTGCAACGGGTGCGGAATTCCTCGAGTAAGGCATCTAACAATAGGATATTCTTTGTAGACCAGGCGTGTATTACACGCTCAGGTCACTCACATGCACACAGTGGATTCGAGTCGAGGCGATTGCTACTACTGGCGCAAACCATGGACCTATTTTCGCGTAAAATCTTTACTCGGAAAATAATTATACAAATTCTGTGATCTATGACAACACAATCATAGTCCAAGCTTCTGTTTTATTGGTCTTTTCGTGAAAACTACATCGAAATCACAACAATAATAGCGCAAATAGATCTGTGATAGTACGCCTTGAGTCCACACGTATACACGTGTGGTGTATTGCCACTGCACTGCAGCTGAGCGCTGCTGTCGATCGCCGGTGATTTCGGAGCTGAGTGTGTGAGCCTGGAGTAGCGGTGACCAAGGTAGCTAGGCCTGTGCACATGGTACATGGTGTGAGGAGAGTAAACAACACTCTGAAATTGCTATTATTGCCCCGATTTCAATATAGTTTCGTGAATACAGGTATGAAACCTGAGCTTAGATTGTGATTATTCTAACCATGCATAGTTGTATACTGAATTTCGATAATCATTTTTCAAAGTAACGTTTTCACAAGAAAATCGGACGGTCGTCATGGTGGTTTAAAAACATGATAATACTTTTACTATGATACAGTTCTTGCATAAAATCAATGCATTAAAACGTTTTTCACAGTACGGTTGGGGGGGGGGGGTCAGGTAGCCCAAAGCGAGTTGAGTGCAGGCGTGGTGTCCACGGGTTCAAAGGGCTGAACCAAAACCCTGAAGGCTCAGGGGTTCAGGCAATTTAATATGTTTTTTAACAATTCGCGTTGCAGGCGTGGTGTCCACGGGTTCAAAGGGCTGAACCGAACCCCCGAAGGCTCAGGGGTTTTAGGCAATTTAATATGTTTTAAATAATTCGCGTACTTTCGTCGTAGAAAATGGACGCAGAATTCAGAAAGTACGCCTTTTTTATGTAACACTACGCTACCAAACTAAACAAACTATCCTTAAATAAATTAATGAAAAATAAGCCCAAGAAAAAAGAGCCCCCGAAAGTTGAAAAAGTAACCCCCGAAAATTTCCCAAAAATTTGATATAGATCGACCCCGAAAAAAAAAAAAATTGTTCACTGGATTCTACGCTCACAGTCACACGCACAGTCGAGTCAATTTGTGCACTGCATGCAGCTGGCTGCTACATAATTATTTGCACAAACCGTCCGATTTTCGCGTAAAATCTATACTTTAAAAATTATTATACAAATTTTGTGAATGCCAACAAAATCATAATCCAATTGCTTTTTTACTCTTTTCATGAAAACTACACACAACAATAATAATGAAAATAAATCGTACTTATCGAGATCCTACCTGACATAGTTTTTGTTACGGTGCGCCATTCATGGTCAAACAGCATATATTATAAAAAATGTCTACATAAAAATAATCTAATTTTATTTTCGATAGCACATAGGCCTCTATCTATTTAACCCCCCAAACCCGGCCCTCCCCTAGAATCCCGTGGATTTTCCACGGGTCCTCCTAGTGTACATGAATATTTAGAGGTGCACCTGTAAGTGTACATCTACATTTAATGTGATGTCCAACCTTATAATGGCAAACAACTCTAAAAGCTTCAGAAAAGATATGTGTTCATGTAGATGTGTCTGAGGGTTCCATACAGTTGGTTCATGAGACCCCCCCAAAAAAAAAATATATATAAAAAAAATAGGCAGTACGTGTCAAAGAACTGCTGAAAAGTTTTCAGAGAGACTGATATTTGATGGCCCATGAAATCAACAAAGTTAGTGACAAATCACCTCTGAGGTGATGTTGCCTTTCCAGCTGCCTTTCCAACAAGTTGTTCTGATGGTTTTCAAAAAGAGACTGATGAGAATGAGATCAACCAAGTCGCTGTTAAGGGCCTTCTGAAAAACTGTCTGAAGGTTTGAAAATGATGCCCCAAGACACCAACAAAGTAAGGGGTCGCTAATCTTCTGGCAACTTTTTGAGTGTTTTAAAACAACATTGATGGAACAAAGTACTGTAAAAGGCCTTCTGAATAGCTGTCTCAAGTTTTGAAACTGATGCCCTGTGAGACGATCATCATGACACAAACAAATTTGGTGTCGCTGGCCTTCTGACAACTTTTCTGGATTTTAAACGATGCTGAGCGCCAATGACACAAACAAAGTCACTGTAACAGGCCTTCTGAAAAACTGTCTGGAGCTTTGATGCTGATGCCCCATGACATCAACAAAGTCAATATCGCTGTCTTTCTGTCAAATTTTCTGAAGCTTTTAAAACGACACTCATTCCAATTGCCCATGAAACCAACAAAGTCACTGTAATGGGCCTTCTGGAAAAGTTTTAGCCCATGAGACCAACAGAGTCTGTGTCAAAGACCTGCTGAAAAGATTTTTGAGGTTTCACAAGACTGATAAAAGGGATGGCCCATGAAACCAACAAAGTTGGTATCTATCTAATCGATTGCAGCCCTTCTGAAAACGTTTCTGTCAATTTTGAATGCCTTTTTACAAGTTAGTCTGAATGTGGGTAAAGGCACAAGGCAAATGACACGAAGAAAATGACATTTCATTGCGAAGTATGATCTAAAAATAACGTGAATACACACAAAATTGAATACCGGTAGGAATTTTCCTGATACATGCCCCTACATGTAGTTGCATTATGCAGACTTTTAAATATAGGACAAAGTAATTCGTCCTTGTTTTCACGAAGTGACGGTAGTGAGGAAAATCGTAACGCAAAGTGAATGCAATTTTTTTTCACTACCGTCACTTCGTGAAAACAGCGACGAATTGATTGATTTGATTCAATGTTTTTCACCATACTATTGCATTTGCCACAATTAGATCACTTTATCCTGGACAAAAGGGTGGCAATGGACATAGGAATTCTGAATTACAATCCAGATACAATACTTCCTTCACAAAATCTGTCAAATCGGAATGAGGGTCTGCTCCCTTTAGACTATAGCCTACCTGCTTGAGCAAATCCACATAAGATTTCAAAGTCCTTTTGTAATTTGGGGCTTTTTTGTATACAATCCCTGACTCTCCTTTCATTTGCCTGTTTGGTACAGACCATTTACTTTGAAGATGTGGGGCCATAAAAAGGGGCAAGGTTTAGTGGCTTGACAATTTAAAAACCCTGGGATTTTGAAGTTGAGAATCGAGGCAGGGAAAAATTTGATATTTATTTTTCGGGGGCTACTTTTCAAGCTTGCCTGCATGAAAATAACATTCTAAAATTTGTTTTGCATTGAACTCTATGCAAATTTACAGGGGCTCTTTTCTGATTTTGGGGGGCTAATTTGCCCCTAGCCCCCGTGTATTTTGTCCACTGAATCAAGGAGATGTGAGTTTTAATTGAAATCTATGCATATTGTCATTATAAAGGCCTTACAAATGATGTAATAACAGCAATAATGATGATAATAATAATAATGTAATAATACTACAGGTACTGTATATACAGTACACTTCTCAAAATCAACAGATGCATTACATTAAGGCACTATATAACTTAATTTTTCTCAACGTTCAAGTTACAGGTTACATATCAAGATCGCAACTTTTCCCCTTCCCCCTCTTTTTCAACAACAATAATGATGATAATAATAATAATAATGTAATATTACTATGTAACACTTCTAAATATAAAAATCAACAGATGCATTACATGTAGGTAGCAGCATTTACAGTATGTCACTATATTTTCTTCTCCATGTTCAAGTTACAACTCAAAATCATTGCAAATTTTCCTACATTGAAATTTTCCATTGCAACTTTTCCCCTTCCCCCTCATCTCCTGCCCCCCCCCCCCCCCCCTCCAACCCTCATCCCTTCACAACCCTATCATTGTAATAGAAAACAAAAAACAATACATTCTTGTTAATCACTTGCCTTGGAATTAAGAGGTCCAGGGTTACCTTCTTACAAACCAGTTGAAATATCCATGGAAGAAAGCACCGCATCAGTTTCACAATAGGGGATAGGGGATTAATAGGTGGTGCTCTTTGTACCCCCTCCTGGTCAAGAGGGGATTTGAATGGGGGGGGGCATCAGAGGGGTATATTGAAGGGGTATTAAATGGGACATCATAAAGGCTTCAAGCAGGTCATAAATAGGCTTTCCCTACAGCCTTCTTAATGAATGGATAAGAGCATGGAGCTAAAGTAGCAGAATAGATACAATGTGAGAAACGAGACCCTCAGACTGGATTGAAGATTAAAGATGAAGTTGAGTTATGGTCATGCGATTGCATTGTGAAAGAAACGGTGTGGAATAGACCAGAAAAGGTTGATCATCTAGCATATAAGAATATGTGTGTATTGCAAGGTTCTGGAATCATCAAAATGATAAGAAATTTGGCCAAGTCTTGGTAAAGTTACAAACACGGTACACAAAAAGATGTATATGGGACTACACAAACACATGGCATAAAAAGCCGGCCCCCCGATTTTTTTACGATGTTACATGCATATTTAGAATATGAAGGCATTTGAAGAGCCATGCTTTTCAGGGAACATGTCTTATCTGATGTTCTTCCACACTTGCATAATAAGAATGATAACGCTCACAAATTATTTTCACCTCTTCCCAGAACTCAACCTTCTCTTTAACTTATGGTGGTCAACATGTATTTGTGTCAAGCCTAGGATGCCTAACTGCAGACAAGAAACTGTAGCTCAAAACCTAAACCAAACATTTTCAAAAATGTTAAGAACATAGAAAGAAAGGGTACAAAATTTGATAGTCAAAGTCAGGAGCAAAAAGGGTCCTGGAGGATATTTAAATCCTGTGGCAATACAACAAAAAAGTCTTGGAAGAAGCAATCGTTTAAATCGGGTGTAACACAAGGTGCAGGATATAGAAATCCCTGTATTAGAAACCCATTGACTACTAAATGTTCTCATTCCCATAGACTAACACAGTGGCCACCCGGGTACTTTAGGCAATAAACTACTGTAAACTGTTATCCTTGTTTAGGGTGCTTTTAAAGGGATCATTTACCGTATAATGTTAAATCTGAGATACACGGTCCTACATGTACATGTTACCAGTGTCTGTGATATGGTGTAATATTGAAGCCCTAAAAAAATTGTGCTTCAAAATGATCAAGAAGTGCCTCAAAAAAGTAAAAATCTTCGAGTGACCGGGTTTACCATACTCGTTTTCCCCAATAGACTGTAGTGTTATGAAAACCGTTCAGCAAACGGTTTTCAAAATTTGTAATTCCAATCATAAATATCTTGAGAATCAGACAGGCGATCGGCTTGTAAAAGTTATGGAGTTCCTGACTGACCTAAAGGTTTATAATTATCATTGCAGCATGAGCTAAATAAAGGATTATTTCTAAAGGATCTAAGACAAAGTTACTGGATCCCTTTAAGAAAGAGATGATGTACAGTGCCCAATGTATTATATAATGAATTTTCATTTACTATTTGCATATCAATCGTATGTGAATAGCCCTTTGGTTTCAGTGGGCGACTTGGAGAGATGGAGACAGAGAGATAGTCCAGCATTGCACAGGTATACAGGGGTAGGGCAGTGTTGATTTAACAAGGTGTCACCAAAAGTAAGGCACACATCGAAGGACAAAATCAAAGGGAACGGTCACGTATGACATGGGTAGCATGCCAGCGATTAGATCTCCTGTCAACTTTAGGCCCCATTTACACGGCTGAAAACAGAATTTGAAAAAAACATGTATTTATAAAGTGCCATTTACACTACTAAAACAAACTGTTGATGCTACGTGTAGGTGTCATTGTAAAAAGCTGTTTATTCCAACACTGAGAAACGTAATAATTATTTTACGTAAGAATGAAGAAACCCGGAATAGTTCAAATAACGGTCTAGATAATGCACTCAGTGTCTACAGTTAATTGTATAATGTCATGGAGAAGTGTCGAAGTGAACATGTCACGTTTAAATTTGACACCGATCCATTTATGATCCGACCAACTTTAAAAGAAGTTTACATTAGTATCCATATACTAATTCTGGGTTTTATCAAGCATTGCACATGCCTGACTTGTTGCTGCTCTGCATTGGATAGAGCATGATAGAGCATGATAGAGCAGAAATGAGGACTAAGGAGAGTCACATACAACCAAAAACTGGACTAAATTTGTCGTGTTTTGAGAACATGCACAAACACTCGACAAACTAGAGGGGTCAAAAAAGGCAACTTCCGACGAATCTCTGAAATAGGAGGAAAACCCAAAGAAATATGGTTTACATTAATATATTTCATAGTAAAGAGGCATGGAAGAGGCAAGGACGTAAGAGGGCAGGTCCAAGCTATTTGGATTGTGACGTATGGGACATTCAGAGACTTTAAACAAGAAATAACAACAGATGAAATTATTTATATGGCCATCTTTTGGTATGAGTATGTGGCTATTGTGGGCTAGTTTATTTGTGGAAAGTTTTAGTTCTGACCGATTCTTTAATTAATTTGTAATGTAACTAATGTGCTGTGTGACGTACGGGACCGGTCCAATAAATTATTTCATCTGTTGTTATTTCTTGTTTCAAGTCTCTGAATGTCCCGTACATGTACGTCACAATCCAAATAGCTTGGACCTGCTCTTGGCAGAAACTATATTTTTTTCCTTCTCATTAAAGGTATAAGTTTACGAGACCATTTACCTAAAATACTGTAAAAAAATTGAAAAAACCAAATGTCCCCCCCCCCCCCCTCCCAACACCGAACGCAAAAGTATCCCAATTTTTAAGGATAGAAGAATAAATGGGGAAATAATTGCCAGCATAGAAATAAATTTGCTTAGAAATGGACAATTTGTAGTACGTGGTATGTGGTACTGATAGAAGTAGT
This sequence comes from Strongylocentrotus droebachiensis, assembly GCA_035222895.1. Lineage (NCBI taxonomy): Eukaryota > Metazoa > Echinodermata > Echinoidea > Camarodonta > Strongylocentrotidae > Strongylocentrotus > Strongylocentrotus droebachiensis. The sequence goes on along the minus strand of JAVYIG010004274.1, from coordinate 122,478 downwards.
AGTCTATATAGTAGCAAAGCAGTATAGTACATGCATTATTATCATCATCTTCATCACTGCAGGTGTTGTTGTTGTTGTTGTAACCATTTACTTACTGCTATCAGCATTTACCATTTGCATCATCATCATGATCGTCATCACTATTTCTCTTTCTTTCATTTTTGAAAGTTACAATATAAATTTTTCATGAAATGATTCATCTTCAAATTACTCACATTTTAGTCTTTAGAATTCTTACTACATTAAACTGTATTATACCTCAAACCGCAGTGCATCAATAACCACTTTGCAACATCATGCATATAACTCCATTATATGCAACAGCGTTTTGTAGCTACCGCGCGGCGCCCGAGTTTGCACGCCGTAGCTCACCGTACACCATCATAACATCCGCTTCAGTACCGCATCATATCACTGCGATCTCCATACACATACAAACTACCGCATACTCACAGGCACAAAATGTCACCAAATAAACCACGATTTCATGATTTTAGAATGAGAGAAATCTTACCAGTGTCTCGGAAACAGGAATATCTGCTATCTTTGATTCCGAATGTCAGCTCGTTTAACCAAGACAGTTCAAAGGATGCTCAAAAATTCGCAAAATATAAGCCACACAGTCAGATTTTCCGTTGGAAATCGGCTCTTATCATTTTCTGAGAGTCAGTCTCGAGAGTGGTGGAGGGCGTGAATAGAAGTCGATTGTTGACAATTGCATGCGCTGTTCTTTTCGGTAAACTTACTCCTCAAATTAAGTCGTTTCTATGTTATGATGTTATCGACAAAGCATTCATAATCACATTTTACAAAGTTGCAGTCTGCTTTATACTTCATTTGAATTAAATATTTCCACAAAATTTGAGTTTTGTTTTGACGTGAGGGCGGTAAAATTCTTTTAATTGATTTTTTTTGTTTAAAGAAGCCATGTTTCCGACGGGCGGGTAGGCGATATTCCTACGTAAGGTTGTGTTACAGGTGTTTTATTGGGTAGTAAAATGTTTAACGTTGATTTCCCGAGATTTAAAAGGTATATAATCATTATTTGACTTTGAAAAAAAGACATCTCCAATTCCCTTTACTTCTTAATTCGTATTGAGAGAATAAAATTCATATCATTTAAAAATGATTAGATTTGAATTAGGATTTGCCTATCCATGGTTCCGCGGTATAAAACGTACGTGAGAAGTTTGGCCTATATAAATAGAGATCTACTTGTAAATGAAATGTTGTTTATTTATTTCAGTTTAAATCTGCTATTTGCATTTGAAGAAGAAAAAAACTGGATACTGGATTTCATATAATATATTCCATGCGAATAGCCACGAACCTCCTGATCGCATACAAAATATAACATTACGTAACCATGAAGAACAGAAGTATGCAGCGAACGAAAGAGGGCGGCATGATGCTTTCAAGAAAGTTTCTTAATATGCAATGGATTGATGTGTTGCTTGGTTTCAGAAAAAATATGAAAGATAATATATTGTTAAATCATGTATTGATTATGGTCAAATATATGATTTACAGTAATCGTAAAAATGGAAAGTTCCCAACTAGTAAAGAAATATGTAAGGCTGTAGAGAACTCAAAAAAAGTTGAACATGAAAAAGCAAAATTAAAGGACAAACTGCCAATACATTATCAAAAATGGGAAAATTTTACCCCTTAAGACAGGGGAACTGATTGTATATATATTGTAATTCCTGTTTCCTGTTCACTCACTCACTTTCCCATCGATCCGAACATTTATCTGCTATCGTGTTTGTTTGTTTTTGTATATTTCATATTTATATATTTGTTAAATAACGGTATAGTTACAGACCTCCACTGATACAAGACCCTTATATAGTTAGCATGAAAAATGCACCGTATTATTTTGTAATGGGTTATGAAGCAGCACCTTCACCTTATACTTTTTGTTTATAAAAGAAAATCTTTGTTCAGATTGCTTAATTTATATTGAACTAATTAATTTGCATATTATGTTGTAAAAATTGTTCCTTTTTATAATGTTGTATTCAAGTATTACCGTCACCTTCTCCTTTTTTTTAAAGGAATTGGGGCACATTCTGTACACTTGTTTGAATGTGTACTATATTAGTTTGGATACTTATGGAAAATATTTTTTAAATATGTCTGTGTTTATAATGTATGAGACAATGTACTACATGTATGTTTATACTGTAAGAACAGTTGTGTTCCTATTCATCATTTTGTATAATTATGAAGATCTGAATAAACGCAAAAAAGCTTTTAAAAAAAAATAATAATAATATGAATAAACAAATATGAAAAAGCAAAAATAAAGACAAAATGGGAAAATGTTACCCCAATTATATATACTTCTATAAATATATATTTTTAATTCCTGCTAACTTTCTCTTTGATCTTGGCACTTATCTAGTTGTGGTTTGCTTGTTTGTTTGTTCTTTTTTTAATTACAACAGTATAGTTACAGACCTCCACTGACACAAGACCCTCATATAATAATAATACAATCTTGGTGTTAAACAAGTGCACCTTGTAATTATATGTAAAAATATATAACAAATTGGTTTCTTATGGGTCACAAGCAGCACTTTCAGCTTCCACTTTTTTTTTTAAAGAAAATCTTTATTCAGATTACAAAGTTTTGGTATGGGGTCATGAATTTGGTTCAAATTAACAATTTCGGAAGCATATGCGTTTTTACAATATTCATTGATCGTTGTCGCGGTTGAAATCGAGTCTAAAGTTAGGAAATTATAAATAATAAACTCTTTATGTTGTATAGCTCCCTCTCAAGGTCAAGATATTAATCTAGCTATAAAAAAATGTTTCTTGACTGAAATCGACTGATTAGCTATTCCCGTTTGGAAATTATATATCACAACTACATATTCTGAGATTTTCATGGTCGCAGTTACCATTGTACGGCCATAGGCGCTATTTGAAATTCATCAAAATTTACCAGGAGCACCGGCAAATTTTTATATTCAATTTTTTTCGAAAACAGAAGTGTTTTAGGGGCTAATTTTTGTAGTGCTTATAATACATCCACAGGGGCACTCATCCAAATATAACAGAATTGTAAAGATTCACTATCCACCCAATTTTCAAAATTTCCCAAAACTTTGTATTACCTTTAATTTATATTGAACTAATTAATTTGCATAGAAAATGTTTTTATACTGTAAAAAATGTTCCTTTTTATAATGTATCCGAAAATATTAATTTGAAGTATAACCGTCACATTTTACCTTTTCGATATTAAATTTGTTCTGTCTTTTTCCCAAATTGTAGAAATGTATCACAATTTACATACTTGATTAAATGATCACTATATACTAATATTTGTTTTAATATGTCTATGTTTATAATGTAAAAGACAATGTACTATGTCTAAGCTCTAAGACAAATTATTTTCCTCTTTATAATTTTGTATATCGATATCTGAATAAATTTAAGGCAAAAAAGCTTTTCGAGGTCTTTTACAAGATAAACGAAATGTTTGTTTGTTTGTTTCGAACTTGTAATTTTGTTTCAATAAAAAGAAAGGCCATTTTGATAGGCATATAAAAATTTGCCTGAAATGCCGTTCATATTTTTTCAATAAGATATTAATAAGGTCGGAGGCAAAAAGAGTTCCAAAATATTTAAATGCGATAATTTGTTTATATTTTCTCTTCCAAATATGATTTACTCGTCAACGAAAGTCGTTGGTGGCGGTATACATGTCTTGAACATCACAACAAACCTCCAGTACGGTGGCCGAGTGGTTAAGGCGTTGGACTTAAGTTCCAATGGACGTAATGTCCGCATGGGTTCGAACCCCATCCGTACTAAACCGAGATCTTTTTTAAAGATTTGTTACAGTACCCTTATACAATTTTGTGTGTGTCTCTCGCTCTCAAATACATCACAAAACAAAAAATTAACCTCCCTTACACGGAGATTGGTCTACTTGTGTTCAAATGGCCACGAAATGGCCTATATTCTTTTTATATTGTATTATATTTTATATTTTTATAATCCTGAAGAAAGTAAAATTGAATGTCCTTGTTGTAATTTAAAGGTTTTTGGAGATGAATTTCACTATATTTTTGTCTGCCCTTTTTTCAAGAAAGAAAGGCAGTTATACCTAGATAGACAGTTTGTTGTGAGTAACCCTAGCACATTTCACATGGACAAATTATTTAATAGATCTAGCGTTAAACAATTAAGAAAACTCGTAACATTCATAAGAGTAATAATACAATTCTTTTCGTTGGTTCCTAAGGCTGAAAGGCATGGTCCTATTTTTGTTAATAAAAGTTTAGTTACTCGTTGTGGTAGACAAACCAAACCACGTGATATTTTAGACTTATAACTTTAAACTGTATAGTGTATACTTAGTCTTTAGCTCATGTTTATTGTGTTTTAGAAATATAAAAATGTATGTATCATGTCTATTTATTTTATTATCATATTTTACTTTGTTTTTATCAGGGACGTGATAGAGAAGGACTGGAATCAAGCCGCTCTCCTTTGACCCCATGCTCCAAGCCGCCGAAAAGTTATGCGCTAATCTGCAACTGCTGACCAGGTGGTGAGATAAAAGAGCGCATGAATTTCAGGATTTAGAATTCCTACATCAGAAAATGGTATCACAGCAACTGTTCGCTGTCCCTTTCAATGATTTCTCATCCATTGTAGAATGTGTAAAAAGTAGAACAAGCGCACACACATTGTGTAATTTCATCCTTTTTTTAACTTCAAAAATACAAAAAACACGCAAAAACACGCATTTAGCAAACTTAATGTTATTGAAGGTTGTAAATCATGGATCAAATAACGGGACATTAAAACATGCACAAATTAGCGCATTATCCTAAACTATTGAGTTTTTGTGAGGATGTAATTTTTCTTTAACCAACTCTGGCACACAAATTATAGGAAGGACGGAGTTCTAAATTTGGAAATATGTTTGATGCACTATTCCCAATACAATCCCCATATAAAGTTTTTGATTTACACTGAAATTTTGCCGGTAATTTAATATTTTGTAATAAATGTAAAACTGGTGCCTGGCTTCCGAAAGTCCCCGCAGTGGAAGCACGGTTCGGAGCATGGAACTTCAAAGCCAAGTGGAATGTTACACATCCCATTGTTACGCTTTAGAACTCACGAATTCGTTGAATAAATTACAAGAGTTGGCCGGCTTGATTCCAGTCCTTCTCTATCAAGTCCCTGGTCTGAGAGAGGAGGAGTGGGAGTAAAAGAGAGAGGGGGTTGTTAGGTGGAGTCGTCTTGTCGAGGGAGCAAGAAAGACACGCATATGTTGCTGTGTCGGGTCAGCTGTGTCGGTATTCTTGCTCGATCCTCTTGTACTATTATTATCAATGTAGAAGTTTGAAGTCGGTGAGATGTATAATGTCGGTCGGCCGACAAGTTTTTTTTTCCCTACGAACTGTGACTTTCTATCCGCTGTGACGACTTCAGAGTGACTACAACAACAATACTTGTATTTCCTCGTAGTTTCACTTTCCTATAATATCAGCTAAAGAAATCAGAGGTTTAAAATTTTCGGAAAAAATGAATTCAAACAAGGATTAAAGGGACTTTGTAACATTGTTCAAATGAGAGGAAATGATGCTAAGGTAGTGACTTCAATGCTAGATGTACAAAATAATAAAGATAATCTGAAAGTTTGAGTGAAAACGGACCATTATTAACGATACAAATTGGAAAAACTGATCTGATCGATTTCTTAAATTCTACCAACGATATCATTACAATTTAATTACATTTTAGTCGAATTTAAATCTTCACAGAGCAAAGAATTGGCTCTAAATACCATTCCAGACATCTAAGTGTTGACAGATTATGTCTTATTTTCATGGAAAAACGGTCGGGAAAATTCAAAAATGGTTGGGAGAATTTACTGTAATCACTGTTAGAGGGTGTCGCACAGTGACACCTTGAAAGAAAATCGTAAATATCTTTGTGGTTTGAGAATTTTTTCGGGATTGTTTGCATGTTAGAGGGTTAGTACAGTAGAAGGAATATAATAAAGTAACATTTCATACAAAAATTACGCAATTTTTTCATTAACCTTCAACAATGTTACCGAGTCACTTTAAGAGTCAACAACGGTACAACGAATCGTCTTCCTTTCTCTAATATTTTGATAAAACGCCAAAGCTTCCGCGCTACGCATGGGAGGAGGAAACTTCATTTAGACAAGGATTAAGAGTCGAGAACGGTACAACGAATCGGCTCCTATCCAGGGGCGTCGCCAAAGGGGGGGGTGTGGGGGGTGCCGCTGCCGTCGGAAAAAAAGAGAAAAGGGGGAGGGAAAAAAGAGAGGGAAAGAGAAAGAAAAGAAAGAAAGGAAAGAAAAGAGAAAGGAAAGAAAGAGAAAAAAGAAAAAGAGGGAGAAGAGGAAAGAAAGGAAGAGAAAGAAAATGAAGAAAAGGAAAAAAAAAGAGAAAAGGGAAACAAAAGAAACGGGGGGTGAAGAGAGGAGAGAGGGGGGAGGTAAGATCCTGAGAAAGGAGGAGTGGGAGTAAAAGAAAGGGGGGTGGGTTGTGGGTGGAGTCGACTCGTCAAGGAAGCAAGAAAGACATGGGTAAATATGTTGCTGTGTCGGGTCAGCTGTGTCGGTATTCTTGCTCGATCCTTGTTTACTATATATCAATGCAGAAGTTTGAAGTCGGTGAGATGTATATTGTCGGTCGGCCGACAAGTTTTTTTCCCTACGAACTGTGACTTTTTATACGCTGTGACGACTTCGAGAGTGACTACAACTACAATACTTGTATTTTCTCGAAGTTTCACTTTCCTATAATATCAGCTAAAGAAATCAGAGGTTTAAAATTTTCGGGGAAACTAATTCAAACAAGGATTAAGAGTCGAGCACGGTACAGCGAATCGTCTTCTTACTCTAATAATTTAAGGAAACGTCTAAGCTTTCGCGCTTCACGCGGTAGGGGGGGGGGAACTTCATTCAGACAAGGATTAAGAGTCGAGAACGGTACAACAAATCGTCTTCTTTTCCTAATAATTTAATGAAACGTCTAAGTTTCCGCGCTTTGCGCGGTAGGCCTTTCACCCACCCCCCCCCCCCCCTTTAGGTAATTCGCTTGCTCACTACCGCCCCTCCCTGAAATAAGATCCTAGCTACGCGCCTGCATTAAAATATATAGCTATGATGCTGACTAAGTTGACGAAGTAATTCGTATATTTATGTTGTCGAGGAAAATGACCATTTACGCATATACTATAGATAGTTCATAGGAAAAAAAAATTAGCCTTCAGCCTCGGGTTTATAGGGTTAAATTTGTAGATATTGGGACATTTAATTTTTTCGGTAATTGGTGGCTAGTTTTGTCGGTAATCGTTGGCCTCTACACCCCCACTGAAAAAGGTCTTGCGACGCCCCTGCTCAAGACGCCACATGTCACACTCATGGTAACGCATGGGTAGTCACATATATGAGTTAAAAAGAGTCACTCCTTTATTGACAAAAACCATTGTAAAATCACAACATCCCTTCAGAAGGTAATACATGTATTTGTATCTAAGGTTAAAAACACAACTGTTTCATGCATACTGATAAAACATTAAAGCTCAGCTCAGCTGCTCATCACTGGAAAGTCATCATAATGGATCAAACATGATAAGCTAATACAAGAACACTGTAGTATTCCAGCAGTATGTGTCTGGTTACAAAGCATTCTCACATTAGGTTAACCTTACTTTAATCTAACTCACATGCATTTTATACATTGTGACATGTATCAGAAGGTTCAATAAAGCCTGAAAAGTAACAAATAATTTTCCAGGCCCAGTAAATAATAATGCTGTTTTCATTATGTCTGCACTCCTAATTTAGTAAAGCCCTCATACAACCAAGACAAACAAAATACACATTATTATGTTAGTCTGAACATGGACCTACTACAGATGGACTAATAATGAGAGTCTTTCTTTGGTCACATCATGACCACCGCCACCTGATAATAGGGACTTTTAGATTTGCACGTCGACAGCTTTGACTGCAACGTGTGACGTCATTTTAAAGCACTGCGCATGCGTCACGTCGTCTCAGTCGGCGATCGAGAATGCGTCAACCTTGAATTTCCTAAATCTAGTACGGTACTAGTATATGCCGCGTGCGCATAAAATATACAGTTCCTTAGGTAGATAAAGGAACATCCCTTCCGTGCTATAATGTAAAAATGTGTAGAACAAGACACATGCATATTCACCTGTTCCACACATTTTTACATAATAGCAGTGAAGGGATGTTCTTTGTCTACCACAGCAATTGTTGAGGGTAGAATAAGGAACTGTATATTTTGTCCTCTTTCTTTGTCCGTCATATTCATAGTGTTACTTTCTGCATGCATGTATATCGTCGAGTGCCATCTAAAAGATTTCTAATTGTAGTCAACATGGGCAGTTGAGTACGTTGACACTTATGATCACGTCCACTCAATCTAAAAGTCCCTAATGTGTATGTTGATGAGGACATTCATTTGACGAGACAATGTCGATTACGTAATCATGCATCATCACAGACAAACAAAAATTGTACATTTTTTCAGATTCTTTTCGCTGGGCCAGGGTCCAGTGTAGTTTCAGGAAAAGTATCGTGACTTAAGACAATGAGAGGAGCAGTGAACCCCAAATTATTACAATTTGTGTGATATTAGATTGATTATTAAAGAAGTGGACACTGGTGGACATACATCTGGACCTGCCAAACTTTGAAAAATACATATTCCTTACTGTTCTATTACCCTCTATTCCTTGGAAATGGATAGGATAAGTTTTAAAATGTAGTTTAAAATCAATGTGTTACAGCCACATTTTCAGGTTTCTCTTGTAAACTACTTCTAATTTCCTATTAAAAACTTCATACACGTCAATATTCATATGTACTCCACAACTGCACATGCATTTCCGTGATTTTAAGCGATTCAGTTTCTTTTGCACAGGCATTTTGTTGATTTCTTCAAGGCACAGTTTGGTTTTTTTATGTCTGACTGGCGGCGGTCGTGGTGAGATCAAAGCCTAGAAGCATGTTTGGAATGTCATTATGATACTTTTGACAGAGTCAGGTGCATGAATATATTAAAGTACCGATCAGTGTCCGTGGTCTGAAGTTTTTACTGTTACATTGAGATTGCACATTTCTATGTCGATTACACGAAGTGGTAGTCTTGCTGCCATGTAGAATGTTGGAAATGGTATCATCATGCACAAGCACAATTAGTACGCAATGAAAAGAATACCTTCTCAGATCCCCGCTCTTGTATAGCCGAGTGGCGACCTATCTCATTTGAATTTTTAATTACTTTGAATTTCTTTTGTGTGAAGCACCGTCTTATCACCTGGCATTTGCACACGCATTCAATAGACTTTCTTTGTACATGGTACACAATCTCCTCCCACCTTACATTCTCCAAAAAGATGAATACCTTCTCAGAGCCCCGCTCTTTTATAGCCGAGTGGCGACCTATCTCATTTGAATTTTAAATTACTTTGAATTTATTTTGTGTGAAGCACTGTCTTAGCACCTGGAACGCTGGTGCGCCTGCGCATGGAGCGCCAGCACTACCGGTGTTTATTCAAGTGCTAAAACAGGCAGGGTCACACTTCGGGTGCTCGTCATCGCTTCCCAAACGCTGCATGCACACCAAGGGCTACACTTGGCACGTGTGGTGCAAATTTAAACCCAGCACCCGTGATTAAGCACTTCATTTTTTAGAGTGTATATAGTCGTCATTTGTAATTCCGATGAGTCCTTCGTTTGTAGGTCAATGCAGTCGTAATTAAACGATTCCATTTCGAATAGATAGGGCCTTACAAATGATGAAGCCAGTACTGCACATCATTTGTCCCATAGGCATTCATGCATCCTCTTGCTATTAACATGTATTTGCATATTGTTGATATTGCAAGTTCATCGTCAATTTTCGCAATACAGGCGTATACTGCTTTTAACATTGAAACCGACTGTACATGTAGCCCGAATGTCGGTTTCTTTTTTAGGTTCCTGCCAATTTTGTTGATATTTATACGACTCTTTTCTAGTGTTCATTTAGATGAACATGTAGATATTTCATTTAAAAAACCTGTTTGAAGAGAAGCTGATGGGAATATGAAAGAACAATGTACTTTGCCACAAGACAGTGTGCTGTGAAAATACAGTAGAAGAACCGTCTGAATAAGCTTATTTGGCTTCTCCCCTGCTCACGACTGTTTCAAAAGAGGAACGCGTCTCTATTCTTTGAAGATTACACACTGAATAAAGTTAAATCAACGTGAACCTAATTTTGAAATAATCATCGGCTCGAAAAGCAACTTTGGTGGACGTTTGTACGGGGGAGAATGATCTCTAATTTGCTGCAAAGTTGTGGAACAAGCTTTATACATCTTTGGAAGTCAGCTTCAATTTCTGAAGCCCTATCTACTTTGCTAGACAACACTGGATTGTTTTGGCCAAATTTGCCCTGTTTAAGTGAAATCTTGTTTTGGTGACCCTATCATGGGAGGCGATCTGTACAGCACTTTGTTATTGCAAAGTAAAAGGGGCGCCAGGCCTAAATCAAATACTTTTTGGATTCGATTGGATCGATTAATCATACTTCTGCATTGAGCGTACAGTAGTTTTAGCAAGATTCAGTATGTGGTCTTCAGGCTTTGGGATTGTTGTTGGCAAATTCTTCGTACTTTTTATTGAAACTGGCATCGCGAAGTCTTTCGGTGTTTTTATTCCTACAATGGTCGAGCGTCTGGAGTCAGACTATGCTACTGTCGGATTGATATGTAGCTTGCCTGCAACATTTATGTACCTCTTATGTAAGTAAAATGTGTCAAACTGTTGGTATTAGTGGTACTAGTTAGCAGTAGATGTAGAAGTAATTATGATAACGATAATTAGACTACTACGTATCATCATCATCATCATCATCATCATCTTAATAATTGAAATATTATTAACAATAATAATAACAATAGTAACAATAATAATATTGATAATAATATTTAGGATGATAAAATGATAAAAACTATGATAATACTAACAACAACTTCAACAACTAAAATATTAATCGAGATAATAACAAATATCAAAATAGTCATTATTGGTCAAAAGTAGTAGTAGTTATTATTGCTGTTCTTGTTGAACATTAGTGGTAGGGGATAGGAGCTACGCCCAACCCCCCCCCCCTCCCCTCCCCCCCATTCCTCTCGCTCTTCGTCCTTGTCGTCCTCCTTCTCCACCAGTTGAATGGAATTCCTTATTTATCTGTGTAATCGTCACCTCGTATTCGGGTAGCAATATGGTCTAAACATGTTGTCATGTAAGTATAACTCTGACATTTGGATGGGGAATTCGTAAACGTTTCTAAAAACAGTGTTTACTTTTGCACGTAATTACCTCACGTTTTTCATATATGTATCTTTAATTTAGTATCTTTTCTCCATATTTGTCAACATATTAGGTCCTTTTGTAACACTCGTTCTGCAGAAGATCAACCACCGTTTTGTCGCTATGTTAGGCGGAGTGTTGTGTGGATCATGTATTATTGCCAGCGCTTTCTTCAAAAACTCAGTTACTGTAGGAGTCTGTCTCGCTTTATCAGGTAAGCTAAATATCGTTTAGTTTAGCTATGTAATCGAATATTTCATTATGTAGCTCATTTTTGTGCCCTGCTTGGTAGATAGAGAACCATACATATACGGTAGCTTATGAAGGTGCCAGGCTGAATAAACATGACTTTGACGTCATTAACGTTATCCGCATTGCTCAACTTGCGCTGCATGCAACGCAATGGACAGCGGGAGTTATAATTATGTAGCAGTCCCATATGTATTTCCTGATCATTTTCGTGATTACATACGCGCCATTTCGTAAAATTATCATTCAGTATTTTCGCGCCAGCATTGCACCAGCCTATTACCAAATGATTATATGGAACTATACATGAATTTGAAGTATGATTCAATTGATATTATGTCAAATTCATTGAGAAGAAATACATCATTCGGAGACAATCTTTTTCATAGTCAAGCTATCGACTTCATCCAGTCTAGGACCAACCCCATGCAGCCTAGGACCAATTCCATCCAGCCTAGGACCAACTCCATTAAGCCTCTTATTAACTCCAGATATACAGTGCGTATCAAAACTTATCAAGAACTTTGGTAGATTCCCATTTAATACTTATTAGCTATGTGACCTACAAATATATTTCATTTAAAGGAATGACTAATATCCTGTTAAATGATACCTTATTCAAACCTCTACTGTTACGCATGACTGAGCAGCTACCATTTTAAAAATGATTGTTAAAATCATATTGTACCAAGTTCGGGCTGAAGCATAAAGTCTTTATTAATTTCATATATAGCCAAGTATGATCTCTATTTAAGCTTGCACCAACTCCATCCAGCCTATCACCAACCAAATTCCATCCAGCCTACCACCAACTTAAATAAGCCTTATATGAGCCCCATATATCCCTGGATGGAGTTGGTGCAAGCTTAAATACAGATCGAACGGGGCGATATATAGAGTTAATGTAAGGCTTAATGGTGGTAGGCCTAATGGAGTTGTGGAGTTGGTGCCGTATGGGCTGGATGGAGTTGGTGCTATAGTTTGGATGGAGTTGATGCTAGGCCGTATGTAGTTGGTACTGTATATGATGGATGGAGTTGGTGCAGGTTTCGATAGGGATTGTGCGAGGCTATACAAATGGAGTTAAATGGGAAGCTTACCCTTAACATCAGGGTAAAATTCCATTTAAGTTGCTTGTAATAAGAGCAGAAAAACGAGAGCAACAGGTCAGTGAATAATACAGAAAACTTTCATCAGTTGGGGATAATGATAACATGTAGTTTTAAAGCTTCCACTCCTGCGGACTTTCTCAAGCTAAGTGATCAGTCTGAGTCACACGTTTGCTTCGCTGCACTGCATGGTGTCCTGTGACCCCCCCCCCCCCCCCCCCCACTCCGGGGTCGGAATGACCGCATGCGTGTTACTAAAACTGAGGGGTACTTCTCACGCACCAAAGTCCGGCTCGTAAATACACAAAATTCACTTTACACAACGGACTTAGGGGGTGTTTTCAAAAGGAGGGAACACGCATATGCGTACCCTAAATAACACTGAGTGTGCGTGTGGGGGGGGGGGGGGGGCCTGTGATGACTGGACCAAAGATTGGTGACAATAGTAGGAGGAGACCAGCCTGTAGGTCCCGTGACAAAGGTCTGAAAGTATTTTTGTGTTCCCTGATGAATACCGAACAATTTTGACTTGGGCTGCCCCCTTGAAAATCCCGGGCATTTTCGTGAGGGGCCAACAAAGGTCAAACAGGGATTGAAATTCAAATATATTCAAATCGTGTCGATATGCATATCAAATTACTCGTCTGGTCATGAGGATTCCCAAAATTTATAGTTTGATATACCTCCGACCTAAAATGAGGGCGCTTTGGTAAAAAACGTTGATAGGTCAACACACTTTTGATCGGTGGTCAAATTCACTAACACAGTTAATCTTATCAGATTGAATATCAAATTACTCGTCTGGTCATGAGGATTCCAAAAATGTATAGTTTGTTATACCTCCGACCTTAAATGAGGGCGCTATGGTCAACAAGGTCAACGCACTTTAGACTGGTGGTCAAATCTACCAACACGTCCGATTCTAATGATTTTAGTGTCTAATAATACGTTTTTCTGGCATGGCAAATTCAACCATACAATTTTCAAAAGTAAAAGTGCTTACCTTGACTATGAACATTTAACAACTTCTTATCCATGGGTTTGGGGGAAATTTCAAGGTTATGGCAACCAATGTTTGTTTTCTTTTTCTGAATTGATTTGACATAATATCAAGAGAATCATATCATTAAATTAATGAAATTGTATTATGAAGTAATTCATTGTTCCATTCATGTTTTGTATATATAGGCTGGTGCAATACTGTAGCAGGAATACGGAATGAAAGATCTACGAAATGGCGCATATATGATTACGAAAGTAAGATATGGGGCTGCTACATCATTTTAACTCCCGCTGTCCAACGGCCATTGTTTTGCACAGCGTAAGTTGAGCGATGAGGATGACGTATTATGACGTCATAGATCATATTTATTCACGACCGCCCAGCGCAAAGGCCCGATTTCACAGTGGAGGTTTGACGACAAACCTAGGTTTATTTGCGTCATAAGAGGCGTTTCGACGGGTTTCACACCAAGGTTTATACAAGTTTGTAAAACATTGGTTTGAATCGCGTCAAAACGCGTCATATGACGCACACGAACCTATTATACTAGGTTTATCGACAAACCCCCTTTGTGGTCATAGAGTTCGCCCAACAAAAGCCGTATTATCTATATTGAGCCCAACTAAAACCGAGTTGGCCAAACTCTCCTAATCAGTAGATCCGTGTAGGTATTGTTAAGAGCGCCATCTCACGACGTAATTACTCAGCTACAAGAACAACACATATTGAAAAGGTTTGATGGGAAACGCAATAATCGCAATAATTCAAGGGACAAACGTGCTAGAGGTAGAACAGCAGTTAGAAAAGAAATTGAACTTGTTTACAAAGGGCAGGCCAGTACTAAAGATCAAGGAGACTAGAACTGAATGTAAATGGAGCAGTGCGAGTCCGTTTCATTTTTAGTAATAGTCAATATTTTCATCCTTTCATTTGTTTTCCCGCAGGTGTTGGCATGTCAATGACCTACATGCCCACAGTGATTGCACTGAATGATTTCTTCAGAGAAAAATTCGTTTTCATGAACACAATCACGCTGTACGGCTACACCGCTGGATCCATGCTGCTCCCTATTGTAATGGAAAGGTCATTCGAAGCATATGGCTACGTAGGGGCGTTTATTATCCTTGGCGGTATCGCTTTTAACCTTGTCGCGTGCGGTGCAACGATACACAATGCACCAACAAACGCAGCGACAAATGAAGGCAAAATTTATAATGCAGTGAATGAGAAACAGAAGTGTCTCTCTGAAGGAGAGCCCTCAAGGCAAACAGAAAGCATCCGTTATCGTGAGGAGGAGGAAGAGGAAAAAGAGGAGCGTGATGAGGAGAAAGAGGATAGTGAAGGGTGCGTCTTAGAGGAAAGACGTTTGATTCAAAACGAGAGACGTAACATCAGTAAACAGGAAATATCCCCGAATGCGCGCTCATCTTGGACATGCTCCGTCTTTCAAACCGGCAAACGGTCCTGTGGACTATTAAACGAACCACTCTTTCTCTTCACGATCCCGATTCATTTATTGTACATGTTCTCTATTTATGCGTGGATGCTGTTTCTGATACCTCACGCTGAACACCTGGGCATCCCTCCTTCCAAAGCAATCTTCCTCTCCACAATTGGCGGCATAGGTGGCATCATCGGTCGGACCATCTTCCTCATCCTCGTCGGCAAAGTCATCAATGTTTATGTCGTCTACATCGCCATAGGCCTCATCGGCACAGCATCATTTCTTCTGGACTTCATCAGTTCTGCATACGCGGTGCGTGCTACATTGGCTTTTGTCCAAGGTTTCACCTTCTTCATCGAGGATGCTATTGCGGCCAGTTTATTGAAAGATGCAGTCTTTGACGATCGGAATTTTAACATGGCCGTGGCTCTCACTTGTTTCGCGACAGGACTAGGGGCGACATGTGCAGGAACAATTACAGGTGAGTAATTCATAGCCAGCTTCTTCCTTTCAAACATGATGAACCTTTGAGAAATCAACTGAAGTTCAATACCCCATTGTATGTATTGTCATTATAAATCATTTTTAGGATTATGGACTGACAACATCAATGCTTGGACTGGGTTGCTTTTTGAGCAGCTAAATAGAAAATGTGTAAGACAGAAAGTTCTGGGGAAACCAGTGCCTCAAGTTCGATTTCCTTGTCGCTCCACGGCCTCTAAGTTAAAGGTACTATGTCCCATTTGCAGGCCAAAAAATGAAAAATTTAAATTCCAACTGCATTTGAAAGATAATACTATATTTAGAACTTCCCTAAAAAAGGTGGGGCTTGAAATTGTCTTCAAGTGGGAAAATAACAACTATTAGTTGTAAAATCGACTTTAGGGCTATAGAGCCCAAAAGTAATAGTCTTGATTTTCAGACAATTGTACTGAATGGTCATACGTTTTATGCTGCGCAAAGATTCAATCAGTTTAATCTTGGCCATCACAAGAAGTGGGTTATTGATGTAGACGAATGCCCATGTACCCTTTACAACTCTTTTCATGTATGTTATTACCAAAGAAGAAAAAAAGCCAGTCTGTCACTCAATAGTGTCTGACAGTGAAGTCTAGCAAGTAATCGGGTTTCCTTGCATAATTTGAATATGAGGACACTGCTAACGTTTAAATTTCACAGATAGGACATACATGACATATTCATAATTCCTGCAAAGTTCTACAGCATTTGAGGTCGGCTGCAAAAGGGACATAGTACCTTTAAGAGAGGTAGATAGATTATCTAGTCAGGCCTAATCATACATTTCAAAAGATGACGCACGAGTCTAGCTTAAATTGCCTTAGCTTGATTTTCTCGAAGGTGTTGGTAATCATGTGGTCAGATTAATATTTCTTAAATCCATGTTTAGTAGTACTATTCAGTCACTATCAGTGAACAGGCAAAGACTTTCGTGCGTTTTAGGTGACGAGAGTTAGCTATCGACGGCGTTTCTGTTTAAGAGTCATAGCTACTTGAGAAAGAAAGATGCATCTATGGAAGTTGCTCCTGCTTAATAGTTAGGCAATTCATGTAGCCTTAAATAGTTCGAACTCTTTAGCAAATATCTACCTGGGAGGAAGTTTTAAGAGTTCCATTATTTTAACCCTTACTCTGCTGGGGGGGGGGGGGGGGGCTGGGAGGCCCCTCAATATTTTCGGAGATTGCGCCTTAACCGCTTGGAATTTTGAATTGTCGTTTCAGCACATTTGATACCATTTTCGTCGAAATCGGATATACCTGTAAGGTGTTACATATAAACAATTAGTATGGGCATGTCATCAACAAATGCTAAAATTGCATATATTCACGTACAAGCAGAAATGTGAATACAGGTTTAGAGGTATTTCTTCCTAAATGGGAGATATGAATTGATATCAAATTGCTTTTATATATTTCTCAAAGTAACTTGATGTATTCCAGAACAAAAAACACATTAGAATAAAACAATAGATATAATAAGAAATACAAAACAATAACATACATAAGAAAATAAAATGATGAATTTCGAACTTTTTTTTCTTCAGAAAAACATTTTGAGATGAAGCTTTTGGAAAACAGAGATATATATGACTAGAAATAGGTTTCTGGAGACCTCATTAGCCTTGTATAAAGGTTGTACCACAGGAGTGTCACAACATGAGTAGAGCAATTGTGTACTAGTCTCTAATCTCTAAGCTCTCTAATCCCTTGTTGTAGACTTGCTTGGCAGTGTATCACAATAAACTTCCTGTCTCCAAAAAAAATATCTTTTATCCCCATTGCACTGTGCACTTATAGGTTGATCTTCACACCTAAACATAATTTCCAAAAAAAGCTCAAATAGGCCCAAATATTTGAAAATCGCATACAATTTGCATAAATTATAATTATTAATTACATCAAAATAACTAGTTTGTGTTAGAAAAGAAGTTTCATATGAATTATGAGTTTCAACATTCAAAGAGTGGAGTCTGGCAATTTTTGGAATGATTCTAGTTCCATGTACATTTCCAGATTTGATATTCATGAATGCCAATTAACCTATGCATTTTTAAATATCATAACAATAATGAAACCTCATGAAATTGAGATGAAGCAAACATTTATCCAATACATTTTCAACATTCTTCGCTATGTAATGTAGAGTTTTCTGTAAAATTAGCATTTTGCATAAGTAATTAGGCTATACCGACACAAATTTGCATATTAGGACAAAACTAATTGTACCACCTTGTTCCTTACGCAAATATCTACAAACATGCAAATGTTCGTGTGCCTCGGACATTCAACGGCCGAGATCATAGGGAGGGGGGGGGGGGGAAGGCTCCCCCCCCCAGTTAGTGAGGTGCTCAAAATAGCCCAGTACAGTAAGGGTTAAGCTTTGATCGTGCCCCCATACGCATGTTTACATAGGTTTTGGTCAAAACTGTGACTTAGCACGCTTTGTAATTTTAACATTACAAATCCTTGACAAATACTTATAATTATGTTATGATCATTTCCTAGGTTATCTGTTTGATGTCACCCAGTCATTCACGATGGTGTTCATTATCGTTGGCTTCATCCACGCCGTCATGGTCGTTCATCTCTTCATCGTAGCGATCCTCATCAAGAGACGACGACAAGATGTCAGCTCTCATTTTGACCACTGAGGATTTAAAGGAGGCGACAGAAACTCCCACCTGTCCTCCTTCCTTTTAAAATAAATAAAGGAGGTGCCCTTAACAAGTCGATACCGTACAAGCTATTCATGCGATTGGTTAATAATGGCTAATAGTAATAACTACTTGTATTTCCATGAATTTAACCTATTGTTTTGTTTTTAATATGCATATTTTAGAATGACCTATTGGCCTTCAATATATCAGGAGTTTACCTTCTAATTACAATATTTTTGCCAAAATCTTTGTCGTCATTTCGGTGTCTTAGAAAATCGACGAAGAACAAGAGCTTACCAAATGTAATTGTTACCAAATAAATAACTCATACGTTTTCGTCATTAGGGACTTTTAGATTTGCAGGGCGACATAGTTCCTTAAAAGGACGTCACACGTAGCAGTCCACTATGTCAATGTGCAAATCTAAAACTAATCTAACATGTAACAGTTTGGAACGGATTGTGACTGGGTGCCTACCTGATTTGTTTTTCAGGTCGGGTCAGGCTATTGTCATGTTGACCTTACGCCGGGCGCGGCTTAGTGATTGGTTAGTAATGGTTTATAATAGCTTACTGTATCCCCATGAATCTATACCATCTATGGTCATTTCTTTTGTATAAAATTGAAAATGGCCCTGGATAATAGCATTGTTTGAATCAGGAGTTTACCCTCTAAACTACTTCCACTGTGCCATTTTCTTAGTTTATTTTGTTCGAATGCAAACCCTTGTGATAACCTTATACGAAAACAAAGTAATTCGTCATTTATTCATTGTCTTTTTGTCTTTATTGTCTTTTTTGAAATATGCCGCGAAGCGTGGCAGAGCACCTATTAATTTCGTCAGAATTTATATTTTTGCTTCTGTTTCCTCCCTTTCTTTCTCTGTGGTTTGTGTTCGTTTTATATCTCATGAATGACATGGTAAATGACAATGACAATTTTAAAGGTACTATGTCCTATTTGCAGGTCAAAAAATGAAAAGGTTAAATTCCAACGGCATTTGAATGACAATACTTATTTAGAACTTCCCTCAAAACGAAAGGGTTTAAAAATGGCCCCTTTTTGATAAAAGAACGACTATTAGTTGTCGAATCGACATAAGTGATTGCAATCAGCTAAGTAAAAGTCTGATTTTTAGACCCTTGTACCAAATGGTCGTAGGTTTTTGTGTTGCATAAAGATTCAATCAGTTTAATTTTGGCCATTACAAGTATAATGGGTTATTGATGTAAACAAATGCTCATGTACTTGTTTCAGTATTCTATTTCAACGAAAAAAGATGTCACTCAGTCACTCAATGATAGTGTCTGACAGGGAAGCCTAGAAAATAAACGGGTTTCCTTACATAATTTGAATACTAGGACACTACTAACGTTTAAATTATACAGATAGGACATACATTACATATTCATAATAACCTACAAAGTGCTACAGAATTTGATGTTGGTTGCAAAAGAAACATATGCATGATTATCGATCCTAACGAAGATAACACAAATTATTACTGATGTGTGACGTCATATGGGCGCCATTTTGTTAATTTCTTAAAGAGTACATATTTCCGTCATACATTGTCATTTCTGATGATATTAAGTATGCTTACACTTGACGTCATTAGTTAAGTTTTGGTCAACATTATCAAATGAGCAAAATGGAGGACGGTGACGGTTGCAGTTTCGTGAAGGGGAGGTAATTAATCTTGCTGGGGTCCTGAATTCATGATGTATGTTATTCCAAACTTTCTCTACCGGTTACCATGAATCCTTCTGACAACAAAACTACTATTCGTCATCCTTATCAATTACGTCGGAAAAAAAAAAGGAAAGAAATCTTCTCAGACTGTGACACAACAAACCGAATCTGCGCAAGCATGTGCTCGAAGTAGTTCGCCGACTCGTGTAGACGCAGAAACCACTGCACCACTACAGCTACACTCACAAACGGACGCTTCGCATGATACTGCCGTCTCCAGTATGTCGACTCAAAAGGATCTGGTAAGTCGTGCTGAATTTCAACAGACGTCGAACACAATTATTGAAAAACTCGACTCTCTAAGTTCTAACATTTATGCAATGAGAAAGGAAATTGGTGAAGTACGTGCTATTGTTGCTGAGTTGGAGGTAGTTTCGGCTGATACGTCTGCTAGGCTAGCAAAAGTCGAAAATGAATCGTTACCACAAATGAAAAAAAGAATCAAAGAAGCTTGAAACTGAGCTAAAAGAGCCCTAGAGCTCCATGACAGAAAACAGAACTTGTTAGTATATGGCATTAAGCAAGATAAAGGAGAAAATGCTCTTTGTGTCGCCAGAGAGATCTTCCAAGATCTTGGCTTTTCGAAGGATATCCCCCTAGTAAATGTTCATCGATTGCCCCGTCTAGCTCTGCGAAGAAGTGATCGGCAACAAGCAGGTCCGGACCACATTATTATCCGCTTCAGCTCCATGATAGATCGTGATGCAGTCCTCAATGCTAACCAACAAAGGGTGATGAAGAATACAGCAAGAAAAGTTGGAGACCAGTCGTCGAATGTTCCACCCCCAATTATCCACAGTTGAGGATCGTGATGGATCTACCTGCTGAAATGAAGCGTCAGAGATACCTGTTGGAAAAGGAAGCATTCACACTCAGAAAGGAGCATAACAAATCTACAAGGATCAAATTGTTTGGTGTGAAGCTATGTATCCAAGTCAGAGAAAGGGGTTCCCAAGCAGGGTGGAGAAGTGTGAGCGGCTGAATGATGTTCTTCTTTCAGGAATCTAGGTAACTTCTAGACTTAAAATAATAGAAAAGGAGAAATCTATCAAAGGTATGAAACAGAATGTTTATCATGCCAAATCAAACTTAACAGAAAAGAACAGGATGAGTTCCACAGATCAAAAGTATAAAAGAATTCCATAAACTGTTTATTTTCTGTTGCTAGTTTGCTTTGCATAAGTATAAATAAATGTTATGCTATCTGTTCAACTAAAAACTAAAAATGTATCTACATGTATTACAGTTCAATTAGAGGAAAACATTAAAGAAATGCTTGAATATTTTGTTACTCTGTTTTTTGCATTTGTAAGATAACTTTAGTCTTAAAGGATTTTGGACTCTGGAAGTTGACTCGAGACTTGAATGAGAGGAAGTCTTTCATTTCTCTTTTGTTTTCCAGTCAAGTTTGGAATTTGCTTATTGATGCTGTTTTTCTTGCTAAATCAAGATTTAACAGAAAGGAACAAGATGGACTCCACTGATCATGAGTGCTATAGACTTCCATAAGCTGTTTATTTTTGGTGCGCCTTTGCAATGCAGAAACTGTCTCGAGTATGGTCACAAGATAAAAAAAACTGTTATGTATGCACATTAGGCCAAGAAGAGAGCGCCACAGTACATCATGGCCACTCTGTAACTGCTCAAGAGGAGATTGAATATGATAACCGTGTTTCCATTAAAACTGCTAATGCTATTTCTGATAATGTTCATCATACCACAAATCTTAAATATAGTAATGAATATTCCAAATGTAACTTTAAATTATCTAAACATAATGGCCTTAAAGTCGGGCATTTAAATGTTAGGAGTTTATTAGATAAAATAGATGAGATTCGATTATTACTTATGAAAATAAAATTTGATGTTTTATGTATTTCAGAGACATGGCTACATGATCTGATAAATGATAATGATGTTTTTATAGACAATTATGTAATAATTCGTAAGGATAGACCAAAGACTATGAACAAAAAAAGAGGTGGTGGTCTATTCCATACACATTGCGACATGATCTAATAAGTAATTCATTGGAAGGTATTTGGTTTGAAAAGTTTTTTAATCACGAACAAGTATTGATGTCTTGTATTTATAGACCACCAAATGCTGATGTATCATATTTTAATAAACTATTGGATGTATTAGAAAAGGTGTCACAAGAAAATAAGGAACTTATAATATTAGGTGATCTTAATTATGATTACATCTTAGACCATAATTTATGTAATAATCCAATTAATTTGATTGAAAACTTATTTCTCATGACACAATTAGCGTTGAAGCCTACTAGGGTTACAAGCAATTCTTCAAAATGTTTAGATCATATTTTAACTACGATACCTGAAAGACATGCTGTCACCAATGTTGCAAATATTTCATTAAGTGACCATTATCTCATTTATACATAAATACATTTTTCCATGACTAAACATAATAATCACAAAGAGGTTACTTTTCGTGATTATCAACGATTTGATAGAGATGTTTTTTTACAGGACTTAGAAAGAAGTTTTGATACCAGTAATCTTGATTTTGAAGATGATATGTATAATAATGATGAAAAATGGTTTAAATGGAAATCAACTTTTACTAAGGTATGTGATAAACATGCACCTCTTAAAACTATGCGTATAAAACAAAGATATTGTCCCTGGATTTCAAAAGAATTAGTCCAATAGATTTATAAAAGAGATTTTTTAAAGAGGAAATCTTATATCGACCCAGCAATAAAAAAAAGATCATAAATGCATAAGAAACCGTATTACTAAATTAAGACGTGATAATAAGAGGGATTATACCAAGGATGTTATTCGAGATTGTAAAAAAGATAGTAACAAAATATGGCGTGAGCTGAATAAGATCACCGGCAGGAAACGTAAAAATGATGTATTGCCTAATGAATTAAGTGCTGATAAATTGAACAATCTTTTTGCGTCAGTTGGAAAAAATGAATAAGCCAAAAAATGATGATTTTAACTGGAAACATCCAGAATGTATTTATAGTTTTGAATTTCAAAGACTAAAGGAAAGTGTTGTTTATGAATTGTTATGCAAATTAGGAAATGTAAGTAATCTTGACCTACTTAATGTAGATTCTAAATTGCTTTGTATTGGAGCATCAGTTCTATCTAAACCATTGGTTTTACTATATAATGCAAGCCTAAGAAATGGCTCAGTTCCGTCTGATTGGAAAAGTAACACCGATCTATAAAGGTAAGAGAAAAAAGATGATCCAACCAACTATAGACCAATATCTGTAACCTGTCATGTCATTAAAATTTTAGAGAAAGTCATTCAAAAACAATTATTGAATTATCTTCGCTTGAATGATTTGATTTCTATTGATCAATCAGCTTTTCTACCCAACCATTCAACCAATACATTTATTCATAGAACTATAGATGATTAGCTGGAATCTTTTAATGAAAAAGAATTAGTAGCTGCGTGCTTTTTAGATATTTCCAAATGTTTTGATTCAATTAACCATAAATTATTACTTAAGAAACTACAATGTTATGGTATAAAGGATGAACAGTTGAAATGGTTTAGTAGTTATTTGTTTGAAAGGAGACAAATGGTTTTCTGTCATGGTATACTCTCAAACTCAATAACATTATCAAATGGAATACCTCAAGGGAGTGTCCTCGGACCAATCTCATTTTTACTTTTTATTAATGATATAGCTCAGTCTTTGAAGACATGTACCTGTAATATGTTTGCTGATGATGTTGTTATATATACTTCTCACAAAAATATTGATGAACTAACCATATTGTTACAAAATGATGTTCACTCAATACATAGATGGTATACTCAGAATAATTTAAAAGTTAATGCTGAAAAGACCAAAGTTATGCTTTTAAGTACACGTAAAGCATATAACTTGAATATATACATGGATGGAACGAAAATGGAACAGGTTCATAATTTTAAATATTTAGGGGTGGAAATTGATGAACACCTTACTTGGGATATTCATGTTAAAAGACTTACCAGATTGATTTCTATGAAACTGTTCTCATTACGTAATATGTCCCAATATTTAGATGTCAAATCATTAAAGCTCATGTATAATACAATTATTTTACCATGTATTGACTATTCATGCACAGTCTGGGGAAACTGCTCAAGGCAAAATAAAGAGTTACTCTTAAGATTACAAAAGAGAGCAGCACGTATAATTACACCCAACTATGACTATGAAAATGTTAGAGGTGATGATTTAATAACATTAATGAAATGGCAATCATTTGACGACAGGAGAAATTATTTTTTAGCTGTTTTAATGTATAAATCTGTACATGGTATTGCACCAACACATCTGTGTATTGCTATTGAAATGGTCTGCGATAGATATAACTTAAATACTAGAGCCGCTGACAAAACAAATGTAATATTACCAAAACCTAATCTAGAATGCTTTAAGAACAGTCTTATGTACTCAGGAGGAGTTATCTGGAACTCATTACCTATTAACTTACACAATTCTACATCTATTTTTTTCATTTAAATACCTTTATAAAAGATTGTACTTTCATTAATGTTGAAAATAACCAATATCCTCATGGATGTGTGTATATATATATTTTTTTACCCTACTGTAATAAATACAAGTTTGTTAGTTTTGTTTTTTCTTAAATTGTTTCAAATCATTCTTTTTGTGATTCTGGGTAAACCTTTGAATGTAAATATATGTGTCCAGTTGCTGGTTATTTTATAAATTGTTATATTATTCAATATTCATGTAATCTATTCATGTTTTGCATATTTCAATGATATTTGTATTTCATTGATATTTTGTATTTCATTGTTTGTATTTTACCATGTATGTATATACAGGACCAACATGAAAAACAGCCTTGGTTGATATTGTCGTCCTGTATAAATATTTTCAAATAAATAAAATAAATAAATAAATAATCGAGCGTTCGCCATCGAGCGATGTAGGTCAAAAATCGAAGCTGCAAGGTCAAAGGATGCCAAACGATTTTGAACTCGCCGTCCAGTGACCGACTGATCTCCTGGGAAGAATGGCAGCGACTGGGCGTGGCGATCGCTCGGCAGCCTTTGACCTACACGCAAAAAACTGAGGTGCTAAATGTTGGGTGCTGAGTGAGATTCTGCACTTGAAGTGCCAAAATCAGCACTTGACGGGTTAACTTTAACAAGGAAACCGAAACGTGCTGAATATTTGAGTGCAGAAAACGAGTGCTATAACAATATGCAGCACTTAACATCGAGTGCTGACTGCATAACCTGATCTGATTGGTCGGTTAGTATAATAGCTGTTACCTTGTGAATATTTGTTTTTGAATCAAATTCAGCTAAGAGATTCTTACATTCTTCATTCTCCAGGTCAATACCCAAGGCCTCAAAAGTCTGAATAACTTTGCTCCTTAAACTGTCAACAACATCAGTATTCAAAGCTGTTGCAGCAGATAACACTCTGTTTGTCATAGCATGGGTCATGTTGGTGTTTGATAAAAGAGAACCAATGAAAAATGCAGCTGGTCTCACTATGAACATGACAGACAATGAAAGCGGACAAAATATACAGTTCCTCAGGTAGACAAAGGAACATCCCTTGACTGCTATTATGTAAAATGTGTAGAACAGGTGAATATGCATGTGACACCTGTTCTACACATTTTTACATAATAGCAGTGAAGGGATGTTCCTTTGTCTACCTAAGGAACTGTATATTTTGTCCGCTTTCATTGTCTGTCATATTCATAGTGTCTTGTACTGTCATTATGCATTGCTCCATCTTGTTCTTGTAGTAGGCCTATCCTATCATCATCAAATGCATCATCTGATGCAGGATTATGCACTTCACCAACAGCAACACCCAAATCAGCATCAACTAGACCCTCCATACCCTGTACAACTTCAGGTTCAGGTTCTTCTTGTGGATGTTGGTTTAATAAATGTTTCCTGTAAGAGTTGAAAGTGGTAAATGACGAAGGACATCCACCTTGACCACATACCAAATGTAGATGGGGCATGTCAAACAACGCATGAGTTAGCACTTGCACAAGGGCTATTCTGCTAGCACCCAAAAGAGAGCAAAACTTGGCACTTTAAGTGCACAACAGTCAGCTCCTTTGGGTGCTAGCAAAGTAGCCCGGGTGCAAGTGCTAACTCAGCACTTCGAGTGCAGTCACTATGCGAGCTCCTAAAAAGTGCTAAAATTGAATCTTTAAGTGCTAAATTTAGCACAACAGTCAGCTCCTTTGGGTGCTAGCAAAGTAGCCCGGGTGCAAGTGCTAACTCAGCACTTCGAGTGCAGTCACTATGCGAGCTCCTAAAAAGTGCTAAAATTGAATCTTTAAGTGCTAAATTTAGCACTTTTTTTTTTAGTGTAGCTGAGTCGATTTTTGACCTAAATCGTACGACGGCGAACGCTCGACTAGGTCGGTGCCCGGGCGGCGACCGCCCGGGCACCGAGCGTATGTTTGGCGGAGAGTAGAAAGTGAGCAGGCGCCACCGAATTTCAACTCCGCGCTAAAACTTCAGCGGCGATCGAGCGATGCCCCCAAAACAAGCGGTACCCGAGCGATTCGGCTAAAAACTCGCCACCCGGCCGCCGAGCAGGCTACTTTTGGGGTAAGTTGACGAAATAAATCGTAAATTTATGTCGTCGAGGAAAATGACCGTGTGTGCATACGCAAGTACTATATAATTATAGTTCGTGGAAAAAATAATTAGGCCTACACCCCGGCTTTATAGGGTTAAATTTGTAGATATTGGGACATTTGTCGGTAATTGGTGGCTAGTTTTGTCGGTTATCGTTGGCCTCTACATCCCCACTGAAAAAGGTCTAGCGACGCCCCCGGTTCTCTCTCAATTGGCCCGTTTAAACATAACAATTAGTGCGATTTGGATCGCGATGCGAAGATCGGTTTTTGTTTGCGAACTTTCACACGCAGGAAGAATCCTCGCTCGACGGCAAGAACCTCAAACTGCCCATTCGTGAATCTCGACGGTGTATGCGCTTGGAAACCTTGGATTAAATAAATCCATTTTCGATTCTCAATACCATTCACACACACAGCTGCGCCCGGCAAGCAATCGCGATTATTCGGAAAAATCGCAAGAATCTGATTGCTATGCGAATCGCGAAAATTAGATGAATTATTCTGTCCACGCACGAAAAAAACAACGAGAGATCTTTTGGATCGCGATGCAAAATTCGATTTTTAAAAGTCACGTTTTTCTGTAGGTGTGAACGCCCCTAATGTCTCTCTTTTTATCTTTTCTTCCTTTTTATTAGTTGTTTTAATTTTGAATAGATGATCGATCAACCCTGCAACTGCACACAAAGCCAAACATTCGATCCATATGAATTCATGCGCATCCATGCATCCTCATTCTACTGTCTACTGTATACTACATGCACTGTATACTGTACACCATATAATTTGCACAGAAATTTCATTGTCGAAATTTACAATACAGGCCTACCGCTTTTAAATTTGAGACTGTTTTTTGTTTAGGTTCCTGCTAAGTTTGTAATATTTATACGTCTACTTCTTAGTGTTTATTTAGAGTAACATTGAGATAGTTCATGCTGACCTGCCTCAAGGGAAGTTGATGAAATATTGAGGAACTACGTTGTCACGTGATTGTGTGGCGTGAAAATACATCTCAAGAACCGTCCGAATAATATTATTTGACTACCGGTACTCTCCTGCTTACGACTATTTCGAAAGAGGAACGCGTCTTCATTAATATTCGTACACGAAAATCAACTTTGGCGGACGTTTGTATGATACAGGGGTTTACTCGCCCAACGAGCCTTTTCCCTTTTTGGAACACAGCTCCAACTGACTAGTTGATAGAACTTCTGAAGTTCTATTTATTTTGCTACATAAAAATGGATTGTAATGGCTACACTGGCCCATATTAAGTGATATCTTATTGTTTTAGTGTCCCTCCCATGTGGAGCGATTTGTGCAGCACTTCGTAACTGCAATGAAAAAGGGCGCCAGGCCTATTAAAATCAAATAGGCCTATCTTTTGATTTAAATTGGATTGGATTCATAAGCACTACTGTTGATCTACACAATTGAAATGGCCCAATCAAGCTCTAACGTGGGGTCGTGGGGTTACGTGCTTGTTCTTTGTAAGTTCGTTGTACTTTGTATTGATACTGGGATCTCTAAATCGTTTGGTGTTCTTATTCCTACAATGGTTGAGCGTCTGGAGTCAGATTATGCTACTGTCGGATTGCTATGTAGCCTGCCTACAACGCTGATGTACCTCTTATGTAAGTAACATTGTGATATACACAACTTTTTTTGTAGGAGTTGTAGCTACTTGTTTGTTTGTTAGTTTGTTTGTTTGTTTATTTTACCTGACTGCTAAGAAACTTGTAATAAAATGATGTGAAAACATCAACGACAATTTTAATCACAATAACAACAATAATGATAACAATCATCATCATTAGTCAACATCGACAGCAACATCATATTAGTTGTTGTTGCTGTTGTTGTTGCAGCTGCTGCTCTCTTTGTAGGCTTATGTTAACAGTAGGGACAATGACTTCAAATTTGTATTAGAAGTAATATAAAACATGACGAATTATATACTTGCATAATTCGCTAACTATCAGGTACCCGATAACTTTACCTGAGTGGAGGGTGGCAAATGTTATTTGATATCTTGCCAAAGGAAATTATTAAATCTTAAAATAAATTAAATACATCGTCATCATCACCATCTTCATCATCATTATCATCAATCGTACTACTGGGAGGGGGTAGAACGAGCAACATCCTCCCCTTCTCTCTATCTCTCTCTTCTTCTTTCTCCTCCTCCTCCTCCCCTCCTGCCACATTCCCTCTCCTCCTCCCCTACTCTTTCCCCTCCACCTTTCATAATTCCGCTTATTTTTTTTTGGAAATCTTCACCTCATATTCGGGCGGCAATGTGGACTAAATATTTTTCATAGCAGTATAGCTCTAGCACTTTTTGGAATTTCGTGAGGGTTTTAGAAGATAGTGATTATTTGATGTGTTTTCATATTTGTAACCATTCATTTAGTATCTTTTCTAATGTTTTGTCAATATCTTAGGTCCTTTTGTAGCACTCGTTCTGCCGAAAACCAACCATCGTGTTGTCGCTATGTTAGGTGGAGCGTTATTTGGATCATGTATTATTGCCTGCGCTTTCTTCAACAACACAGTTATTGTAGGATTCTGTCTGGCTTCATCAGGTTAGCTACATATATTTTTATTTTGCCATTTAACCGGAAATGTTATTCTTTAGCGCATCGTGTGCCCTGCCTTGTATAAACAAAGCCATACATACTTAGAGATTGGCCAACGTGGTTCCTCTAGATCAGAACGTGGCGCATATTCATTTGTTTTGTGCTTGCCCAACAAATGCAGTATTCGCCATATCGTGCCCAACTCGATATCGAACCGAGTTGGCCAAACTCTCTTAATCAATGTATCTGTGTTGGTACTGCAAACGCTCCAATGCACGACGTGATTGCTCAACGAAAAAAGCCCCCTGTTACACCCACAAATGTAATAACTCCCACAAATGTAATAACGCCCACAAATGTAATAACACTTTACCCACAAATGTAACAACACCCACAAATGTAATAACACTTTACCCACAAATGTAATAATTTCACCCACAAATGTAATAACCACTTTACCCACAAATGTAATAAATTTGAAGTGATATTTTGAATCACCCACAAATGTAATAATGATTTTACCCACAAATGTAATGAATTTGAAAGGATATTTTGTCGAATTTAAAACTAAAACCCTTGTAATAATAATAAAGCATGGGTATAGCGCGCAGTCTTTGCTCCAGACCCGGTTATTTAAAAAAAAAAAAAAAAAATCTTCAAAACTAAGACCCCACCATCTTCCAAACTAAGACCCGGTAATAGAGCAAGGGTTTAGAGCGTAGTTTTTCTTCCAGACCCGGTTATTTCAAAACTTTTTGAAAATCTGAAAAACTAAGACCCCATCATCTTATTCCTGTGGAAAAACATAAGTATTGAGCGTAGTCTTTCCTCCAGACCCGTTTTTTCCAAAAGTTAAAAAACAAACAAAAAACAAAACAAAACAAAACAAAACAACAAAAAAAACCTTTTAAACTAAGACCCCTCCATTTTCTAAATTAAGACCCGGTAATAAAGCATGGGATTCGAACGTAGTCTTTACTTCAGACCCGGTATTTAAAAAAAAAAATCTTCAAACTAAGACCTCACCATCTCATTCCTGTGGAATAGCATGGGTATAGAGCGTAGTCTTTCCTCCAGACCCGGTTATTTCAAAGGAAATAGAAATTTGAACAAATCTTCGAAACTAAGACCCACCATCTTATTCCTCTTTTTTTCATTTAAAAATAAATTACATTATTACATATGTGGATACAACACGTCACAAATAAATGACTGGTCGGCGGTCACACGAACTGACGAATCAGTCAAAATGGTCAATTTATATAACACACAGAGGAGGGACCGATTCGATGGTTCGTTGACCGTCGACGATTTCTTCATCATGTAAATATTCAAACGCCCACAAATATCCTGAAATTCAATGTTCGTAGAAAAAGAAGTAATTGAATAAGTGACCTTAAATGTATTTAAATATTGACGCTGATTGTTTTATGCATGTGATTATGAAATATGTTCACGATATGTAACATTATAGTATTAATGACTGCTTTGAGAGAAATAGTTGTTTTTATACGCTCAAGGGAAGGTTAGAATTGTGCTATTGACCGAGGCGTGCCGAGGGCAATAGCCCAATTGTAACCTTCCCGAGAGCGTATAAAAACAACTATTTCTCGAATATTAAAGCAGTCATTAATACTTTTATATGCCGAAAAACAAAAGAGTCAACTAATGACACCACCTTGGCCTTTCTCTAGTTTATCTGCACGGTTGTGTTTTATGAGTGTATCTTTGAGAGTAGATCTAGACTAGATCTTGATTCTAGTCTAAGCAAGATATTTTTACATTTTGGGGGTGGGCCGGCCCTGTGGGGAATATGGAGAAGAACCTGCGCTTTCATATGACACCTCACTTATTGAGTATCACCTTCAGGATCACAACAGATTATAAAGGTTTGAATCTCGAATTGAAAAAAAAACTTGACCTTAACACACAACATGCATCGGGTGCGCGATCAAGACACCCTGACAACTAGATCTATTTTTGTATCTTTGAAAGTAGACTAGATCTAGATTCTAGTCTAAGCAAGATATTTTTACAATTTTGGGGGTGGGCCGGCCCTGTGGGGGAATATGGAGAAGAACCTGCGCTTTCATATGACACCTCACTTATTGAGTATCACCTTCAGGATCACAACAGATTATAAAGGTTTGAATCTCGAATTGAAAAAAAAACTTGACCTTTTTTGCATGGTCGCGGAATGCACGTAGACTGCATAGGGAATGCATTGCGTACAATCTCTATGTGAATAATTTTTAACACACAACATCGGGTACGCGATCAGACACCCTGACAACTAGATCTAATTTCGTCTACAGTCTATACGTCTATGCTTTTTCAGCAACTAAACGAACATGTTTATGGATAATTTCACGTACCCTTTTTGTTGTTCTTGCTGTCAGCGAGTCTTGCATTTGATAAGTTGAAATCTTGGGAGAGATTCTTGAGCCATTTTTGTCTTGTTTGGAATTGTCTTGTCTTGTATGAAATTACCGACCAATTTTTCGCACACGTATGGTATCCTTCATCGCTCAAACCATTTTTTAACATGTAAACCTATGGGGTAACCATGGAGACTGACTTATTTTTTTAATAACCATGGTTATTAAAAATATTGAAATGTTTTATGCATGGTTACCGAGAATTTTACAGGAACAGTTGAAGTTTATGAATGCAATTTCGACCAATCAGAGGGCTGGATTACTTAAGTGAGGTATATAAATATTTATATATATATATATATGTACGCTATTAGTGACATTAAAACGTTGGATTGCGATGTTATATTTTCCTGAGTGCGTGAATGAATTACCTTTCTTCATGTGATGAACATATCAATTACTTATACTGAAGACTACCAATTGGTACGCGGTACACGGTGTGAATTCATGAGAACGAAATTTATTCAAAGGCAAATACAAACAAAACACATTTATATTATAAATTGCGGAGGTTATGGTTTTATAGTATTAAATGCAATAATGGATACATAGATTTTGTATGATAGAAAGTATTTTATTCCAAACGAATGAAGAGGTTGTTTCATTAATATACAGACGGTAACAGAACCAAAATAATTATTACGTATAAAAAGGTGAAGTAACTCACATGTCTTTTACAAGCTCTTTATATTGAACCTGATAACATCAACTGAACTTGATATAAAACGCAAACAACCTAACACATGACAATTCTTCTAAGCTAGGAAAAACAAGAGAACAAGATGCCGAAATACTAAAATAGCTGGCTTTCTGTAACTTAGTATTCGTCCATATAAAACTACTTAACACGTACAACTCCAAAAGTTTTTCAGTAATACTTTTCAGATGCTTTAAGAGTAGACGGAGTTGAAATGAAATATGACTCTTCAAAAGGAAATAATTATTTTAATTATACAATGAGATAAAGAATATTAACAACCTTTACCTGATCTATGTTAAAGAGTTTATCGTTTGCCACTTTTGAGCCATTTTTCAACCTTAAACAGAAATCTGATTAAAGACATAAATGCAAAACCCGTTTAATGCATAATTGTTAGTTTGTTTTTGGTTGTGCGATCTTTTTCAATGAAGATCTTCTAAACAGAGCAAAAACTAAAGTTTATCCTAATCGAAATAACTTTGTTGTAACTTTAGTGTTCTGACACTGCTCATTACCATGGAGCTACAACCACGAGAGAGGGGACTCCCCCGAAAGAAATGTCAGACATAATCTCTAATCGAGAATCTAGGACACCTACCCCCCTGCCAACTACCCCCAGCTAACTACCCCCTAGAATGATACCCCCCCCCCAGCTAACTACCCCTGGACATCTACCCCGGACAATACCCCCCCGGACATCTACCCCAAGTCAAGTACCCCCCGGACATCTATCCCCGGGTAACTACCCCCAGACATCTATCCCCCCCCCCCCGTCAAATACCCCCGGACATTCCCCCCCCCCCAAATCCAACTATCCCCTTCCAACTACCCCCAGCCAACTACCCCCACCCTGAAAACTACCCCCGGACATCTACCCCCATCCAACTACCCCCAGGCAACTACCCCCAACCACCTTAATTTGCTTGGGGTAGATGTCCGGGGGGGGGGTAGTTGGAGGGGAAGTTAGTTGTCCAGGGGGAGGGGGGTAGTTGGATGGGGTAAGATGTCCGGGGGTAGATGTCCGGGAAGGGGGTAGTTGACTGGGGGTAGATGTCCGGGGGTAGTTAGCTAGGTGGTAGTTAGCTATACCCATGCTTTATTACAGGGTTTTAGTTTTGAACAAATTGACAAAATATCACTTCAAATTTATTACATTTGTGGGTAAAGTCATTATTACATTTGTGGGTGATTCAAAATATCACTTCAAATCTATTACATTTGTGGGTAAAGTCATTATTAAATTTGTGGGTGATTCAAAATTATTACATTTGTGGGTAAAGTGGTTATTACATTTGTGGGTGAAATTATTACATTTGTGGGTAAAGTGTTATTACATTTGTGGGTGTTGTTACATTTGTGGGTAAAGTGTTATTACATTTGTGGGCGTTATTACATTTGTGGGAGTTATTACATTTGTGGGTGTAACACCCCCCCCCAATAAAAAAAGAAGAAAAGAAATATATATATATATATTTATATAATAATAATAATAAGAATACCAATAATAAATAAATAAAATAAATTAAAAATTAATAAATAAATAAATAAATAAATAAATGTTAACAAAATAGAAAAAAAATTATATTAAATAAATGAATAAATAAATAAATACAAATACAATAGAATAATAATAATACTAATTACAACAATAGATACATTAATGTATGATAATAATAATAATAATAACAATAATAATGAGAATAAGGAGGATAATAACCTTGTAAGAAAAGAAGTGGCAAGACCTAAACAAAGGTCTTCAATGGAAAACCCATTTCTTCTTTTTCCCCCTGTTATCTGTCTCCTTTTCTTCTCGCTCTTTCTTATTATACTTTTTAATTCTTTTTTCTCTATCCACTTTTGAGTGTGTAACTAACCCCCCCCCCCCCCCCCCCCCCTCGTCCCCTCCACCACTGGTACGCCAGTGCATACAAGGACAATCCCCTCTGGGTCTGTGAAAAAGTACAATAGTACCATATGAGCGGATGTTGTTCTCCCATAGACGGAAATATTGTTGTCAGTCATCGCTCATATGAAGGGAAAAGGTTGGCATTTGACAATAATCAGTTGTCCTATATTAATTTGTTTTTAAAGCTCTGGGGGGATTATCATGTAATTACGGTCGTATGAGCACATTTTGATACCTTATTTGTGACACTGGCAGGCCACTCCATCAATGTGATTGGTCAATAATTTAAAACACACGTATTAAATGATTCAAATGATTTTTATTTCTCATGCAAAACATAATACAATAATAATTATATCACCAACAAAAATATGCAATGAAACGACAAATATAATGGAAAAAGCACGAGGAAAGAGGAACTAACTTGAAACAGAGCTTGTTGAAGTGTTAGTTCTTCAGATGCTGTTTTACAATATAACATGAACAAAGTGTGCTTAGAAATCAATATATAGACAAATATGTAGCTAAGAAATTATAAATTGGGGGGGGGGGAGTATTTATAAAAAGAGGAAAATAGTAGAAGGCAAAAAGAAAGAAAGGTTACGAAAAGGGATAATGAATGATTGTAACAAAAACTCTAGAAAAGGGCAATTAGATCAGTAGAATAAGGGAGAAAGAGAATGGGTCGATCGAGAGTCAAACAAACTGAGATTCGATCATGTATATGTGTTAAAAAGTTTAATCTTTAGCTTTTTTTAATGTGTGTAGACTGGTACTTTGTTTAAGAGATGGATCTATGTTATTCCAGAATACTGGACCGATGTACATAATTGTTTTTTGTGCGAAAGCTGTTCGCATTCGTGGAATGACCGTACGCGCGTGCGTGATCTTGCACGTCCATTTGAAGCTGAAATCTTATATCTAAAAAAGTGGCACACAACGTTCAAATATTGTGTGCGGTGAATATTTCGTTATTTTTAATTTTTGATTAGATTCATTGGTGCAACTACCATTATTATGTAAAATGATTAATATTAGTTTATTTTGGTCAACTAGTTATCTGATTTGTATTGAAATATATATTTGTCTTTGAGATTGAGACATATTTGCATACAAATAACCCACACATCTATTTCCTTGCATTGCAAATAATGTAAAAATTACATATAAAGTAATATTCAATTTTGGAATCATTAGCTGTTTTTCTTTCTATAATTTGATGTCACGCTCTGATCATCGATTAAAGGTCTGCATGATTACGTTTGTGAATACATAATGGTTGCATAATTATGTCTCTTTGTATCAATTTGGAATTGCCCAAACTAATTTGTGTTGCCTCTGAAAAAAGGAAGAGGAGACATATTTATCGGCATTTGTTTTTTGAAGGTGAAACAGTTTGTTCGATATGGAACAGCTGTAATGATATATTTGACGTTATATCCATACCTTATCTATGTTAAGATGCTTTTTGGAAAAACATTAATAGATCAAGGAAAGGATTTGTAAACTGAAACTAATTACTATTAGAAGTATTATTATTATTATTATTATTATAATTATTGTTTGTTTTTATTTCCCGCAGGTGTTGGCTTGTCAATGACATATATGCCCACAATCATTGCACTGAATGATTTCTTCCGAGAAAAATTCGTTTTGATGAACACAATTGCGGCATACGGCTGCACCGTCGGATCCATGCTGTTCCCTGTTATAACGGAAAGGTCTTTCGAAGCATATGGCTATGCAGGGGCGTTCATTATTCTTGGCGGTATGGCTCTACACCTTGTCGTGTGCGGTGCAGCGATACGCAAGGCACCAAGCAACGCCACTACAAATGAAGGCGAAAGGCATGATGAAGTGAATGAGAAACAGGAGTGTCACTCTGAAGGAGAATCATCAAAGCAAAACGAATTCTTATATGACGACGATGAGGAAGATGATAGCGAAAATTGCGTCTTGGAGCAAAGACGTTTGATTCAAACTGAGAGACGTAGCTTAAGACATCAGGAAACATCACCGACTGCAAGCTCATCTTGGCCAAGATCCGTCTTTCAAACCTGCAAACGGTCCTGCGGATTATTAAACGAACCACTCTTTCTCTTCACTATCCCTATTCATTTTTTGGTATTTTACACCATTTGTACATGGATGCTGTTTCTGGTCCCCCACGCTGAACACCTTGGTATCCCTTCTTCCAAAGCAATCTTCCTCTCCACAATCGGCGGCGTAGGTGGCATCATCGGTCAGACCATTTTTATCATCCTCGTAGGCATAGGCATTAACGTTTATGTTTTTTACATTGCCATAGGTCTCATGTGCACGCTATCCTTTCTGTTAGACTTTACCAGTTCTGCTTACGCGGTTTGTGCTACCTACGCTTTTGTCCAAGGTTTCTCCTTCTTCACCGAAGAAGCGATTACGAACAGTTTATGCAAGGATGCAGTCTTTGACGATAGGAATTTTGACATGGCCATTGCTCTCAGTGCTTTCTCGGGAGGACTAGGGGCGACATGTGCGGGAACATTTACAGGTGCGCCATGTTTAGTCCAATTGATCTTTTCAAACATGATCGTAAAAACCTTGGGGGAAATGCTCTATTGTATGTATTGCAATAATAAATTAGTTTCGGATTATAGACTAACAACATCAAGCAATGGACTGGGGTGGCTTGTAAGCAGATAACTAGAACGGCTGAAGACAGAAAGTTATGGATAAACCGGTGTTAAATTTCCTTGTTACCACAATGGCCTCCAAGTTAGAGACAGAGACATCTCATTATGGTCTAATCTCAAACATTACACAAAATGACGCACGTGGCTAGTTTAATTGTCTGAGGTTGAGATTTCAAACGTCTTTGTAATTATGCGAAAATATTGATATTTCTTTAATCCATTTTTAGGGGTATTATTTATGAAATATTAGTCAGCAGACAGGCAAATTGTATCGCGCTATGACTTTCGTGCGTTTTAGGTGACGAGATTAAACTTGGACCGCAATTATGTATGCGAGTCATATCTAGTTGTGAAAGAAAGATGCGTGAATCAAAATTGCTCCTGACAACTCACGGAGCCTCGGATAGTTTGAACCCTAACACAAAAATCTACCTGGTAGGATACTATTAGGAGTTTGAAAAGGATATGGTCATAACTGTAACTTAGTACGCTTCGCAATGTTAACATTACAAATCCACGAGGAATACTTATAACTATGTTATGATCATTTCCTAGGTTATCTGTTTGATGTCACCCAGTCATTCACGAAGGTGTTCATCATCATCGGCTCCATTCACGCCTTCATGGTTGTTCATCTCTTCATCGTAGCGATCCTCATCAAGAGACGACGACAAGATTTCAGCTCTGATTTTGACAATTGAGGATTTAGAGCAGGAGGCAGAAACTTACACCTAGCATCCTTCCATTTAAAATACATAAAGGAGGTGCCCTTAAAAATTTGATACCGAACAACCTATTATTCTCATGCGATTGGTTAGTAATGGCTAATAGTAATAACTACCTGTATTTCCATGAATTTAACCTTTTGTTTTGTTTTTAGTATGCATATTTTAGAATGACCCTGGGTATTGGCCTTGAATAAATCAGGAGTTTGCTTTCTAATTACTTCCAATATTTTTGCCAAAATCTTTGTCGTCATTTCGGTGTCTTAGAAAATCGACGAAGAACAAGAGCTTACCAAATTTAATTGTTGCCAAATAAATAACGCATACGATTTCGTCATTAGGGACTCTTAGATTTGCAGGTCGATATAGTGCCTTAAAAGGACGACACACGTAGCAGTCCACTATGTCGACGTGCAAATACAAAAGTCCCTATTAACATGTAACAGTTTGGAACAGATTGTGACTGGGTGCCTACCTGATTTGTTTTTTTCAGGTCGGGTCTGGCTATTGTCATGTTGACCTTATGCCGGGCGCGGCTTAGTGGTTGGTTAGTAATGGTTTATAATAGCTTACTGTATCCCCATGAATCCATACAATCTTTTGTCATTTCTTTAGTATAAAAATTGAAAATGGCCCTGGATAATAGCATTGTTTGAATCAGGAGTTTACCCTCTAAATTACTTCCACTATGCCATTTTCTTAGTTTATTTTGTTTGAATGCAAACCCTTGTGATAACCTTATACGAAAACAAAGTAATTCGTCATTTATTCATTGTCTTTTTGTCTTTATTGTCTTTTTTGAAATATGCCGCGAAGCGTGGCAGAGCACCTATTAATTTCGTCAGAATTTATATTTTTGCTTCTGTTTCCTCCCTTTCTTTCTCTGTGGTTTTTGTTCGTTTTATATCTCATGAATGACATGGTAAATGACAATGACAATTTTAAAGGTACTATGTCCTATTTGCAGGTCAAAAAATGAAAAGGTTAAATTCCAACGGCATTTGAATGACAATACTTATTTAGAACTTCCCTCCAAACGAAAGGGTTTAAAAATAGCCCTTTTTTTAAATAAAAGAACGACTATTAGTTGTCGAATCGACATAAGTGATTGCAATCAGCTAAGTAAAAGTCTGATTTTTAGACCCTTGTACCAAATGGTCGTAGGTTTTTGTGTTGCATAAAGATTCAATACGTTTAATTTTGGCCATTACAAGTATAATGGGTTATTGATGTAAACAAATGCTCATGTACTTGTTTCAGTATTCTATTTCAACGAAAAAAGATGTCACTCAGTCACTCAATGATAGTGTCTGACAGGGAAGCCTAGAAAATAAACGGGTTTCCTTACATAATTTGAATACTAGGACACTACTAACGTTTAAATTATACAGATAGGACATACATTACATATTCATAATAACCTACAAAGTGCTACAGAATTTGATGTTGGTTGCAAAAGAAACATATGCATGATTATCGATCCTAACGAAGATAACGCAAATTATTACTGATGTGTGACGTCATATGGGCGCCATTTTGTTAATTTCTTATATAGTACATATTTCCGTCATACATTGTCATTTCTGATGATATTAAGTATGCTTACACTCGACGTCATTAGTTAAGTTTTGGTCAACATTATCAAACGGTTGCAGTTTCGTGAAGGGGAGGTAATTAATCTTGCTGGGGTCCTGAATTCATGATGTATGTTATTCCAAACTTTCTCTACCGGTTACCATGAATCCTTCTGACAACAAAGCTACAGAATTTGATGTTGGTTGCAAAAGAAACATATGCATGATTATCGATCCTAACGAAGATAACGCAAATTATTACTGATGTGTGACGTCATATGGGCGCCATTTTGTTAATTTCTTATATAGTACATATTTCCGTCTTACATTGTCATTTCTGATGATATTAAGTATGCTTACACTCGACGTCATTAGTTAAGTTTTGGTCAACATTATCAAATGAGCAAAATGGAGGACGGTGACGGTTGCAGTTTCGTGAAGGGGAGGTAATTAATCTTGCTGGGGTCCTGAATTCATGATGTATGTTATTCCAAACTTTCTCTACCGGTTACCATGAATCCTTCTGACAACAAAACTACTGATCGTCATCCTTAATATCAATTACGTCGGAAAGGGGAAAAAGGAAAGAAATCTTCTCAGACTGTGACACAACAAACCGAATCTGCGCAAGCATGTGCTCGAAGTAGTTCACCGACTCGTGTAGACGCAGAAACCACTGCACCACTACAGCTACACTCACAAACGGACGCTTCGCATGATACTGCCGTCTCCAGTATGTCGACTCAAAAGGATCTGGTAAGTCGTGCTGAATTTCAACAGACGTCGAACACAATTATTGAAAAACTCGACTCTCTAAGTTCTAACATTTATGCAATGAGAAAGGAAATTGGTGAAGTACGTGCTATTGTTGCTGAGTTGGAGGTAGTTTCGGCTGATACGTCTGCTAGGCTAGCAAAAGTCGAAAATGAATCGTTACCACAAATGAAAAAAAGAATCAAAGAAGCTTGAAACTGAGCTAAAAGAGAAATTGTTAGCCCTAGAGCTCCATGACAGAAAACAGAACTTGTTAGTATATGGCATTAAGCAAGATGAAGGAGAAAATGCTCTTTGTGTCACTAGAGAGATCTTCCAAGATCTTGGCTTTTCGAAGGATATCCCCCTAATAAATGTTCATCGATTGCCCCGTCGTGCTCTGCAAGGAAGTGATCGGCAACAAGCAGGTCCGGACCACATTATTATCCGCTTCAGCTCCATGATAGATCGTGATGCAGTCCTCAATGCTAACCAACAAAGGGTGATGAAGAATACAGCAAGAAAAGTTGGAGACCAGTCGTCGAATGTTCCACCCCCAATTATCCACAGTTGAGGATCGTGATGGATCTACCTGCTGAAATGAAGCATCAGAGATACCTGTTGGAAAAGGAAGCATTCACACTCAGAAAGGAGCATAACAAATCTACAAGGATCAAATTGTTTGGTGTGAAGCTATGTCTCCAAGTCAGAGAAAGGGTTCCCAAGCAGGGTGGAGAAGTGTGAGCGGCCGAATGATGTTCTTCTTTCAGGAATCTAGGTAACTTCTAGACTTAAAAGATTAGAAAAGAAGAAATCTATCAAAGGTATGAAACAGAATGTTTATCATGCCAAATCAAACTTAACAGAAAAGAACAGGATGAGTTCCACAGATCAAAAGTATAAAAGAATTCCATAAACTGTTTATTTTCTGTTGCTAGTTTGCTTTGCATAAGTATAAATAAATGTTATGCTATCTGTTCAACTAAAAACTAAAAATGTATCTACATGTATTACAGTTCAATAAGAGGAAAACATTAAAGAAATGCTTGAATATTTTGTTACTCTGTTTTTTGCATTTGTAAGATAACTTTAGTTTTAAAGGATTTTGGACTCTGGAAGTTGACTCGAGACTTGAATGAGAAGGAAGTCTTTCATTTCTCTTCTGTTTTCCAGTCAAGTTTGGAATTTGCTTATTGATGCTGTTGTTTTTCTTGCTAAATCAAGATTTAACAGAAAGGAACAAGATGAACTCCACTGATCATGAGTGCTATAGACTTCCATAAGCTGTTTATTTTTGTTGCTGGTTTCTATGCATAAGTGTAATTAAATGTTACGCTATCTGTTCAATTAAGAACCAAAGGTGTAACTGTACAGTTAGTAAGAAGCAGACATCGGAGAAATGCTTGAAAGTTCTGTTACTCTGTTTTTTTACGTTTGTAATATAATCTAGCATTGTCTTATATGACTTTGGGAACTGGAAGATAACTCCAGATTTGAATGAGAGGAAATCTTTCATTTCAACCTTTTTTATTTCGTATGTTGTTGTTTCTCATGCTTAATGAATCTAAACAGAAAGGATCAGGATGAACTCCACTGATCAAGAGTACTATAGACTTCCATAAGCTGTTTATTTTTGTTGCTGGTTTCTATGCATAAGTGTAATTAAATGTTACGCTATCTGTTCAATTAAGAACCAAAGGTGTAACTTTACAGTTAGTAAGAAGCAGACATTGAAGAAATGCTTGAAAGTTCTGTTACTCTGTTTTTTTGCATTTGTAATATAATCTAGCATTGTCTTATAGGACTTTGGGAACTGGAAGATAACTCCAGATTTGAATGAGAGGAAATCTTTCATTTCAACCTTTTTTATTTCGTATGTTGTTGTTTCTCATGCTTAATGAATCTAAACAGAAAGGATCAGGATGAACTCCACTGATCAAGAGTACTATAGACTTCCATAAGCTGTTTATTTTTGTTGCTGGTTTCTATGCATAAGTGTAATTAAATGTTACGCTATCTGTTCAATTAAGAACTAAAAGTGTAACTTTACAGTTAGTAAGAAGCAGACATTGAAGAAATGCTTGAAGGTTCTGTTACTCTGTTTTTTTGCATTTGTAATATAATCTAGCATTGTCTTATAGGACTTTGGGAACTGGAAGATAACCCCAGATTTGAATGAGAGGAAATCTTTCATTTCAACCTTAATGAATCTAAACAGAAAGGATCAGGATGAACTCCACTGATCAAGAGTACTATAGACTTCCATAAGCTGTTTATTTTTGTTGCTGGTTTCTATGCATAAGTGTAATTAAATGTTACGCTTTCTGTTTAATTAAGAACTAAAGTGTAACCTTACAGTTAATAAGAAGCAGACATTGAAGAAATGCTTGAAAGTTCTGTTACTCTTTTTTTTTGCATTTGTAATATAATCCAGCATTGTCTTATAGGACTTTGGGAACTGGAAATTAACTCCAGATTTTGGTGAGAGTAAATCCTTTACTTCTAGTCTTCTGTTTTCAAGTCAAGTTTGGAAATTGCTTACTGATGCTGTTACTATGTTTTTCTTTACTCCTGTTTTATATGTATCAAGATGATTAAACAGCATAAACTTCCTTATAATAGGGAAGGAAAAGGAAGAGAAACCATTTTTCTTGATGTAGCTTTTTTACCTGATAATCAAGTTCACCATTAGTATGATGTATTGAACGTGTATAAGGTCATTTACAGTTCATTGTAT
This sequence comes from Strongylocentrotus droebachiensis, assembly GCA_035222895.1. Taxonomy (NCBI): domain Eukaryota; kingdom Metazoa; phylum Echinodermata; class Echinoidea; order Camarodonta; family Strongylocentrotidae; genus Strongylocentrotus; species Strongylocentrotus droebachiensis. The sequence goes on along the minus strand of JAVYIG010004274.1, from coordinate 79,622 downwards.
GACCGCCTCCTATGAATCTCAAACATTTCTGGTTCTTCTACATCATAGTCAATGACATTCCTCGGTAATCGACATTGAATTCCAGGTGCTTTGTTTGACTTGGTATGTCTGTGAGCTGGGGGTTGGGGGGAGAAGAGTTGGGTATTCTTTTGTGCTCACATACATGTACATGTACCATGTACTTGATTCCAGCCTGCAATTTCTTAATGTTCTGGATGTACAGGTCCACACACCTAAAGTATCACGTTATAAATGGTTATGTTGGGCACAGAGAGGTCTCCTCCTCTGTGAAAAGAAAAGACTCGTTCTTTCTCTCTCTCTCTCTCTCTCTCCCTCTCTCCCTCCCTCCCTCTATTTCTTTCCGCCATCTTTATTTATGCTAATTTAATATGTTAATTAACTTATATTTACGTAAGCGAACAGCCTTTATTAATTTTGTACTTTCTCTTGCTGTTCTTCTACTTTGAATTTAGGACCTAAGCAGGTTAATCCTCAACTGAAATCGCTACCTATTTTGGGGATGCACATTGTAGTCCTCAAATGGACGACAAATGTAGTAAATTTAATTGTCTTTGTTTTTTTTCTTTTTGGGTTTGTCCTCCCCCCTATGTTTGTTATTTGTAGTTATAATGTGTTCTGCAGCTGGCCAGCCGTGTTTAATTACTACCAATTTTTGCAATGTACTGATATTCCTACACTTTTCTGAACGTAATGATGACTGACTTACCTTTTGCTGAAGCAAGTGATATTGATTTAGACATATTATTTCACAGTTTGCATAATGTTGATTTAACTTCCTCATCTGACGAACGTTATGAGAAACGTATTTCAGATACCCTCAATAGTAAATTCGATGAAATGTTACTTCAGTTTGATCCTAATGACATTCATTATGTAAGAGAATCTCAATACCTTACTCAAAACCAGTTTATTCAAAATGTTAAAAGCACATCAAAATGTGATTTAAATTTCTTGAACCTGAATATTCGTAGCCTGAACAAATATTTTGAGCAGTTAACTTTATTGCTGGACAATATTGATCTGTGTAACTTTATTATCGGTCTCACAGAAACATGGTTGCAAGACCAGCCTCATTCCCTTTTTTCTCTTTCTCAACATAACCTCATATTTAATAACCGTACGAATAAAAGAGGTGGAGGCGTTGCAATGTATGTTCCAGACCATCTAAATTTTAAAGTACTTTCTGATATAAACACAATGAATCTGGCAATGGAAGTGGTCTTTATCGAAATAGTCTTACAAAACAAGAAAAATATCGTAGTTGGTACTATTTATCGTCCCCCTTCTTCAAATCACAACGAATTCTTAGTTGAAATGCAGCATTTACTTGTTCACCCCCTTCTGCAAAATAAACATTGCATCATTATGGGAGATTTCAACGTTGATTTGTTAAAATGTAATGATAATCAGTTCTCTTATGATTTTCTGGATACCTTACTTTCGTATTCTTTTGTTCCAGTAATATCAAAACCCACGCGGTTATCCACTCATTCGTGTACTCTCATCGATAATGTATTTGTAAATGTTGATCATTTACAAACTGATCCGGGGTTAAGCTTATTCAACTTTCTTTTAACACTGGCAAAGATTTGCTTAACCCCGTACTATAGGTGGGGTTAAAGGGGGGTCTTAGCCCCACCTATAGTACGAGGTTAAGCCTATTCGACTTTCTGTTCAGACTCGTATTTACCAAAGTTGGCTAGCCCCACCTATAGTACGAGGTTAGCTGGCCCTGCAAAATAGCAGGACTAACCTAGCAATTGTGGTGCCAAGCAAAATTAATGAACGAGAACAGAAACGAACTATTGCAAAAGAAAATGGCACTTTTTATTGTAAAATGTGCACCTCTCAGTTTTCGGTGAGATGTATAATTTCGACCAGCAATTTTTTTTCTCCTTACGAACTGTGACTTTTTATCAGCAGTGACGAATTCGAGCGAAACTACGACTATAATACTGGTATTAAGTTTCACCTTCCTATAATATAAGCAAAAAATCAGAGGTATGCCATTTTCGAGAAACTAAATTCAGACAAGGATTACAAGTCGAAAACGCTACAACGTAGCGTCTTCTTTCTCTGATATTTAAAGGACACGCCTAAGCTTCCGCGCTTCGCGCCAGAAGGAGCAAACTGAATTCAGACAAGTAGGATGAATAACTTGAGAACGGTACAACGAATCGTCTTCTTTCTATAATAATGTAATGAAACGTCAAAACTTCCGCGCTTTGCGCGAAAGGGGGGGGGGGGGGGACTGAATTCAGACAAAGATTACGAGTCGAGCAGGCTATAGGTGCCTGGGCGGTGCCTTGTCGATTCGATTTTAGGTCATAACTGGGCGAAATCGGGGAGCTTCGCAAGGCGGCGTCGCGGCAGTGACCGACTGATGACCCACCGATTCCCGAGCGGTCTCCCATCGGCTGATTTTAAAGAAATTGCCCGGCGGTCGGCCGGTGATCGACGGGGCACCAAAATACACTCGGTACCCAGACGGTCGCAGCCCAGGCTCCGACGTAATGTATACAATGAGGGCGCAACTACCGCGAATTTTTGAGAATCTTCCGTGCAATTTATATGAAATCCATGAACTGAACTGACTTTAATCTGACGATATCACAACACTGACATCAGAAGGAGTATTGTAAACTCTGAAAGGGATTAACTGTTCCAGATGAAATAGACGTGAATGACTTCTATCTTGGTGAACTAAGCATAATATACCCGAATTTGAACATCGAAATTGGTCGCCATTTCATATTACAACATGTCGACCCTCAAACACAGGATAAAGAGTCGTCTTTTTTGAACGATAGTGTAAACTCAGTGATTGATTCCAGTATTGGACCTCCAAGCCCAATCCCACCGTCATGCCCATTGGTATGTCAACTATGTGGCCTGCAATCACCACCTGGAGAACCGCTATGCATGAAATGTAGATGCACCCCACAACGCCTAGATCAGGTAGCTTCAGATATCAAGGAACTTAAACATGCAGTTAACGCCCTCCTAGAAAAGCCATCTTCACGACCTGCCCACCCTCCCCCTGTTCAGAATGAGAATGTCAACCGAAAACCTTCAAGCCCCAGAACTTCCTTCATGACAGCGGGAACACGATTACCTCCTCCCCGTCAACCACCACAGAGACCGAAACAATTCGACCCGCGTGGACCTGTATTTCCATCCATCTCTGGATCGGTCCAGACACATCAAGGCCCACCTCCCCAACCATTAATGGCTCAACCGCGGCTTCCACCCAGTCAACTTCGTAGACCACCGTATCAGTACTTGCCTGGAACCTCTGCTCAAGACCCCCTGAACCCATCATTCCGACCACAATTGGGCCAGCCTCCACCCAGTCAACCTTGGAGAAGACAGCGCGTAGACCCCATGTACCCCACCATGAATGGACCTGCCTACCACGCTGGAACTACTTATGCCAATGGATCCTCACAAAATCAATTCATGGGACCGTCATATGTGGATCCGCTCATCCCACCAAGCCATCAACGTCAAGCACCTTGGCACAGATCGACAGACTTGGGTCGTGGAAAGGAGCTCATGCCCCGCCCTACATATGCCTCAGTACTTCAAGGACCAGGATGTGAGTACTGTGGAGAACCAAACCACAATGCATTAAGCTGTCGACATGGTGCGCCTTTGCAATGCAGAAACTGTCTTGAGTATGGTCACAAGATAAAAAAAACTGTTATATATGAACATTAGGCCAAGAAGAGAGCGCCACAGTACATCATGGCCACTCTGTAACTGCTCAAGAGGAGATTGAATATGATAACCGTGTTTCCATTAAAACTGCTAATGCTATTTCTGATAATGTTCATCATACCACAAATCTTAAATATAGTAATGAATATTCCAAATGTAACTTTAAATTATCTAAACATAATGGCCTTAAAGTCGGGCATTTAAATGTTAGGAGTTTATTAGATAAAATAGATGAGATTCGATTATTACTTATGAAAATAAAATTTGATGTTTTATGTATTTCAGAGACATGGCTACATGATCTGATAAATGATAATGATGTTTTTATAGACAATTATGTAATAATTCGTAAGGATAGACCAAAGACTATGAACAAAAAAAGAGGTGGTGGTCTATTCCATACACATTGCGACATGATCTAATAAGTAATTCATTGGAAGGTATTTGGTTTGAAAAGTTTTTTAATCACGAACAAGTATTGATGTCTTGTATTTATAGACCACCAAATGCTGATGTATCATATTTTAATAAACTATTGGATGTATTAGAAAAGGTGTCACAAGAAAATAAGGAACTTATAATATTAGGTGATCTTAATTATGATTACATCTTAGACCATAATTTATGTAATAATCCAATTAATTTGATTGAAAACTTATTTCTCATGACACAATTAGTGTTGAAGCCTGCTAGGGTTACAAGCAATTCTTCAAAATGTGTAGATCATATTTTAACTACGATACCTGAAAGACATGATAAACATGCACCTCTTAAAACTATGCGTATGAAACAAAGATATTTACCCTGGATTTCAAAAGAATTAGTCCAATTGATTTATAAAAGAGATTTTTTAAAGAGGAAATCTTATATCGACCCAGCAATAAAAAAAGATTATAAATGCATAACAAACCGTATTACTAAATTAAGACGTGATATTAAGAGGGATTATACCAAGGATGTTATTCGAGATTGTAAACAAAGATAGTAACAAAATATAGCGTGAGCTGAATAAGATCACCGGCAGGAAACGTAAAAATGATGTATTGCCTAATGAATTAAGTGCTGATAAATTGAACAATCTTTTTGCGTCAGTTGAAAAAAATGAATAAGCCAAAAAATGATGATTTTAACTGGAAACATCCAGAATGTAGTTATAGTTTTGAATATCAAAGACTAAAGGAAAGTGTTGTTTATGAATTGTTATGCAAATTAGGAAATGTAAGTAATCTTGACCTATTTAATGTACACTGTCGCTCATAAAGCTGGAATATTTTTTTGTTATTCCAATTCATGGAATTATTTTAAAAATAATTTAAAAATAATAGATCTAGATAATAGTATACATTTTCATATTTTATTGAATAATAATTTGCCAATGTGTGTTTTGCGTGACTGCTGAAGCATGTGTATGCTACTATGCTTATCAACTAGGGAACCTATGCCCTTAAGTCATAAATTACAGTAATTAGGATTAATGCCCCACAAAAGGGCACTAATATAGCACATCGACAAGGTTTTGATCCTGGGGCCACACGGTTACGAGGCCATTGCTTTGTCACTGAACCATGACTGTACGCAGCGGGGGCTAGGGTAGGGGGCAGTTTCCATACATTAAACAAAACACAGAAAATGCAATAAATTTTCGGGCACCGAGCGTATGTTTGGCGGAGAGTAGAAAGTGAGCAGGCGCCACCGAATTTCAACTCCGCGCTAAAACTTCAGCGGCGATCGAGCGATGCCCCCAAAACAAGCGGTGCCAGAGCGATTCGGCTAAAAACTCGCCACCCGGCCGCCGAGCAGGCTACTTTTGGGGTAAGTTGCCGAAATAAATCGTACATTTATGTCGTCGAGGAACATGACCATGTGCGCATACGCAAGTACTAGTTCGTGGAAAAAAATAATTAGGCCTACACCCCGGCTTTATAGGGTTAAATTTGTAGATATTGGGACATTTGTCGGTAATTGGTGGCTAGTTTTGTCGGTTATCGTTGGCCTCTACATCCCCACTGAAAAAGGTCTAGCGACGCCCCTGGTTCTCTCTCAATTGGCCCGTTTAAACATAACAATGAGTGCGATTTGGATCGCGATGCGAAGATCGGTTTTTGTTTGCGAACTTTCACACGCAGGAAGAATTCTCGCTCGACGGCAAGAACCTCAAACTGCCCATGCGTGAATCTCGACGGTGTATGCGCTTGGAAACCTTGGATTAAATAAATCCATTTTCGATTCTCAATACCATTCACACACACAGCTGCGCCCGGCAAGCAATCGCGATTATTCGGAAAAATCGCAAGAATCTGATTGCTATGCGAATCGCGAAAATTAGATAAATTATTCTGTCCACGCACGAAAAAAACAACGAGAGATCTTTTGGATCGCGGTGCAAAAAAAAAATCGATTTTTAAAAGTCACGTTTTTCTGTAGGTGTGAACGCCCCTAATGTCTCTCTTTTTATATTTTCTTCCTTTCTATTAGTTTTTTTAATTTTGAATAGATGATCGGTCAACCCTGCAACTGCACACAAAGCCAAACATTTGATCCATATGATTTCATGCGCATCCATGCATCCTCATTCTACTGTCTACTGTATACTACATGCACTGTATACTGTACACCATATAATTTGCACAGAAATTTTATTGTCAAATTTTACAATACAGGCCTACCGCTTTTAAATTTGAGACTGTTTTTTGTTTAGGTTCCTGCTAAGTTTGTAATATTTATACGTCAACTTCTCAGTGTTTATTTAGAGTAACATTGAGATAGTTCATGCTGACCTGCCTCAAGGGAAGTTGATGAAATATTGAGGAACTACGTTGTCACGTGATTGTGTGGCGTGAAAATACATCTCAAGAACCGTCCGAATAATATTATTTGACTACCGGTACTCTCCTGCTTACGACTATTTCGAAAGAGGAACGCGTCTTCATTAATATTCGTACACGAAAATCAACTTTGGCGGACGTTTGTATGATACAGTGGTTTACTCGCCCAACGAGCCTTTTCCTTTTTTGGAACACAGCTCCAACTGACTAGTTGATAGAACTTCTGAAGTTCTATTTATTTTGCTACATAAAAATGGATTGTATTGGCTACACTGGCCCATATTAAGTGATATCTTATTGTTTTAGTGTCCCTCCCATGTGGAGCGATTTGTGCAGCACTTCGTAACTGCAATGAAAAAGGGCGCCAGGCCTATTAAAATCGAATAGGCCTACCTTTTGATTTAAATTGGATTGGATTCATAAGCACTACTGTTGATCTACACAATTGAAATGGCCAAATCAAGCTCTAACGTGGGGTCGTGGGGTTACGTGCTTGTTCTTAGCAAGTTCGTTGTACTTTGTATTGATACTGGGATCTCTAAATCGTTTGGTGTTCTTATTCCTACAATGGTTGAGCGTCTGGAGTCAGATTATGCTACTGTCGGATTGCTATGTAGCCTGCCTACAACGCTGATGTACATCTTATGTAAGTAACATTGTGATATACACAACTTTTTTAGTAGGAGTTGTAGCTAATTGTTGTAGTTTGTTTGTTTGTTTATTTTACCTGACTGCTAAGAAACTTGTAATAAAATGATTTGAAAACATCAACGAAAATTGTAATCATAATAAAAACAATAATGATAACAATCATCATCATCATTAGTCAACATCGACAGCAACATCATATTAGTTGTTGCTGCTGCTGCTCTCTTTGTAGGTCTGTGTTAACAGTAGGGACAATGACTTCAAATTTGTATTAAAAGTAATATAAAACATGACGAATTATATACTTGCATAATTCGCTAACTATCAGGTACCCGATAACTTTGCCTGAGTGGAGGCTGGCAAATGTTATTTGATATCTTGCCAAAGAGCATTATCAAATCAAATCTTAAAATAAATTAAATACATCGTCATCATCACCATCTTTATCATCATTATCATCAATCATACTACTGGGAGGGGGTAGAACAAGCAACATCCTTCCCTTCTCTCTATCTCTCTCTCTTCTTGTTCCTCCTCCTCCTCCCCTCCTGCCCTACTCTCCCTCTCCTCCTCCCCTCCTCTTTCCCCTCCACCTTTCATAATTCCGCATAATTTATTTGGGAAATCGTCACCTCATATTCAGGCGGCAATGTGAACTAAATATTTTGTATAGCAGTATAGCTCTAGCATTTAGCGGAATTTCGTGATGGATTTAGAGACAATGATTATTGTATGTGTTTTCATATTTGTAACCATTAATTAAGTATATTTTCTAATTTGTTTGTCAATATCTCAGGTCCTTTTGTAACACTCGTTCTGCCGAAAACCAACCATCGTGTTGTCGCTATGTTAGGTGGAGTGTTGTGTGGATCATGTATTATTGCCTGCGCTTTCTTCAACAACACAGTTATTGTAGGAGTCTGTCTCGCTTCATCAGGTTAGCTAGATATATTTTTATTTTACCATTTAACCGAAAAATGTTATTCTTTAGCTCATTGTGTGCGCACTGCCTTGTAAAAACAAAGCCATACATACTTAGAGATTGGCCAACTTGGTTTCACTAGATCGCAACGTGACACATATTCATTTGTTTTGTGCTTGCCCAACAAATGCAGTATTCGTCATATCATGCCCAAACTCAATATCGAACCGAGTAGGCCAAACTCTCTTAATCAAAGAATCTTTGTTGGTACTGCAAACAGCTCCAATGCACGACATGATTGCTCATCGAAAAGAGCCCCCCCCCAAAAAAAAAAAAAAATAAAAATAAAAAAAAAAAAAAAAATAATAATAATAACAATAACAAAATTTAAAAATACAATAAATAAATAAATAGAGATAAAAAATAAAATAACTAAATAACTAAATTAATAAATGAATAAATGAAAATTTAATAAAATAATGATAATAAATATAACAATAGATAAATGAATGTATGATAATAATAATAATGATAACAATAATAATGAGAATAATGAGAATGATAACATTGTATGAAAAGAAGTGGCAAGACTTAAATAAGGTCTTCAACGGAAAACCCATTTCTTCCTTTTCCCCCTTTCATCTGTCTCCTTTTCTTCTCGCTCTTTCTTATTTTACTTTTTAATTTTTTTCTCTATCCACTTTTGAGCGGTAACTAACCCCAAGGGGGGGGGGGGGGATTATGTATAAAAAGAGGAAAATAGTAGAAGGCAAAAAGAAAGAAAGATACAAAAAAGGGATAATGAATGATTGTAAAAAGCTCTAGAAAAGGGAAATAATATCAGTAGAATGAGGGAGAAAGATATTGAGTCGAGAGTCAAACAAACCGAGATTCGATCATGTATACGTGTTTTAAAAGTTTAATCTTTAGCTTTTTTTAATGTGTGTAGACTGGTACTTTGTTTAACCCTAAAAAGGCCGGGCTATTTGAGGTCTTAGTTCGGCCCGGGGGGGGGCATTATGCCCCCCCCCTTAAGATCTCGGCCGCAAAGCGGCCGATCGCCGCGAAAATTTGCACGCATGTCAAGTGAAGTGTATAGAATAATATGATAATTAAAAAAAATAAATAATGGGGCATAATGCCCCCCCCCACCCGGCCTTATTAAGGTTAGGAGATGGATCTATGTTATTACAGAATACTGGACCGGTGTAAATAATTGTTTTTGGTGCGAAAGCTGTTCTCATTCGTGGAATGACCGTACGCGCGTGCGTGATCTTGCACGTCCATTTGAATCTGAAATCTTATATCTAAGAAAGTGGCACACAACGTTCAAAAATTGTGCGCGGTGAATATTTCGTTATTTTTAATTTGTAATTAGATTCATTGGTGCAACTATCATTATTATGTAAAATGATTAATATTAGTTTATTTCGGTCAACTAGTTATCTGATTTCTATTAAAAATATATATTTGTCTTTGAGATTGAGACACATTTGCATGAAAATAACCCACACATCTATTTCCTTGCATTGCAAATAATGTAAACATTACATTTAAAGTTTCGTTTATTATATTCAATTTTGATAATCGATTAAAAATGTGCATGATTACGTATGTGAATACATAATGGCTACATAATTATGTCTATTTGTATCAATTTGGAATTGCCCAAACTAATTTGTGTTGCCTCTGAAAAAAGGAAGAGGAGACATACTTATCAGCATTTGTTTTTTGAAGGTGAAACAGTTTGTTCGATATGGAACAGCTGTAATGATATATGTGACGTTATAGCCATACCTTATCTATGTTAAGATGTTTTTTTGAATAACATTAATAGATCAAGGAAAGGATTAGTAAACTGAAACTAATTACTATTAAAAGTATTATTATTATTATTATCATTATTGTTTGGTTTTATTTCCCTCAGGTGTTGGCTTGTCAATGACATATATGCCCACAATTATTGCACTGAATGATTTCTTCCGAGAAAAATTCGTTTTGATGAACACAATTGCGGCATACGGCTGCACCGTCGGATCCATGCTGTTCCCTGTTATAACGGAAAGGTCTTTCGAAGCATATGGCTATGCAGGGGCGTTCATTATTCTTGGCGGTATGACTCTTAACCTTGTCGTGTGCGGTGCAGCGATACGCAAGGCACCAAGCAACGCCACTACAAATAAAAGCGAAAGGCATGATGAAGTGAATGAGAAACAGGAGTGTCACTCTGAAGGAGAATCATCAAAGCAAAAAGAATTCTTATATGACGACGATGAGGAGGATGATAGCGAAAATTGCGTCTTGGAGCAAAGACGTTTGATTCAAACCGAGAGACGTAGCTTAACACATCAGGAAACATCACCGACTGCAAGCTCATCTTGGCCAAGATCCGTCTTTCAAACCTGCAAACGGTCCTGCGGATTATTAAACGAACCACTTTTTCTCTTCACTATCCCTATTCATTTTTTGGTATTTTACACCATTTGTACATGGATGCTGTTTCTGGTCCCCCACGCTGAACACCTTGGTATCCCTTCTTCCAAAGCAGTCTTCCTCTCCACAATCGGCGGCGTAGGTGGCATCATCGGTCAGACCTTTTTCATCATTCTCGTAGGCATAGGCATTAACGTTTATGTTTTCTACATTGGCATAGGTCTCATATGCACGCTATCTTTTCTGTTAGACTTTACCAGTTCTGCTTATGCTGTTTGTGCTACCTTCGCTTTTGTCCAAGGTTACTCCTTCTTCACCGAAGAAGCGATTACGAACAGTTTATGCAAGGATGCAGTCTTTGACGATAGTAATTTTGACACGGCCCTTGCTCTCAGTGCTTTCTCGGGAGGACTAGGGGCGACATGTGCAGGAACATTTACAGGTGCGCTTTTTTTTTTACTCCAAGTGTTCTTTTCAAACATGAACGCAAAGACCCCATTGTATGTATTGCAATAATAAATTATTTTTGGATTATGGACTAACAACATCAAGCAGTGGACTTGGAAGGCCTGTAAGCAGCTAATTAAAACGGCTGAAGACAGAAAGTTATGGAGAAACCAGTGTTCAATTATCTTTGTCTCTCCTTTGGCCTCCAAGTTCGAGACATAGATAGAGAATCTCATTAGGTCTACAAATTACGCACATGGCTAGTTTAATTGTCTGAGTTTGAGATTTCGAACGTCTTTGTAATCATTCGAACAAATATTGATATTTCTTTAATCCATCTTTAGGGGTATTATTTATAAACTATTAATCAGTAGAGAGGCAAATTGTATCGCGCTCTATCACTTTCGTGAGTTTTAGATGAAGCGATTAAGCTTCAACCACGATCCTGTATGCGAGTCAAATCTAGTTGTGAGAGAAAGATGCGCCAATCAAAGTTGCTCCTGCTTAGTCAGGCAACTCACAAAGCCTCAGATAGTCATGGGGTAACTAGCCAAGGATAGTTTGAACTGTGTCGCAAAGATCTACCTGGTAGGATACTAGTAGGAGTTTTAAAAGGATATGGTCATAACTGTAACTTAGTACGCTTCGCAATGTTAACATAACAAATCCCTGACGAATACTTATAATTCTGGTATGATCATTTCCTAGGTTATCTGTTTGATGTCACTCAGTCGTTCACGAAGGTGTTCATCATCATCGGCTTCCTCCACGCCGTCATGGTCGTTCATCTCTTCATCGTATCGATCCTCATCAAGAGACGACGACAAGATGTCAGCTCTCATTTTGACCATTGAGGATTTAGAGCAGGAGGGAGAAACTTCCACCTAGCATCCTTCCTTTTAAAATAGATAAAGGAGGTGCCCTTACAAATTTGATACCGAACAACCTATTTCTATCGTGAGATTGGTTAGTAATGGCTAATAGTAATAACTACCTGTATTTCTATGAATTTAACCTTTTGTTTTGTTTTTAGTATGCAAATTTTAGAATGATCCTGGGTATTGGCCTTGAATAAATCAGGAATTTACTCTCTAATTATTTCCAATATTTTGCCAAAATCTTTGTCGTCATTTCGGTGTCTTAGAAAATCGACGAAGAACAAGAGCTTACCAAATGTAATTGTTACCAAATAAATAACTCATACGAATTCGTCATTAGGGACTTTTAGATTTGCAGGGCGACATAGTTCCTTAAGAGGACGTCACACGTAGCAGTCCACTATGTCGACGTGCACATCTAAAAGTCCCTATTAACATGTAACAGTTAGGAACGGATTGTGACTGGGTGCCTACCTGATTTGTTTTTTCAGGTCGGGTCGGGCTATTGTCATGTTAACCTTACGGCGGGCGCGGCTTAATGGTTGGTTAGTAATGGTTTATAATATCCTACTGTATCCCCATGAATCTACATCATCTATTGTCATTTCTTTAGTATACAAATTGAAAATGCCCCTGGATAATAGCATTGTTTGAATCAGGAGTTTACCCTCTAAATTACTTCCACTGTGCCATTTTCTTAGGTTATTTTGTTTAATGCAAAACCTTGTGATAACCTTATACGAAAACAAAGTAGTTCGTCATTTATTCATTGTCTATTTGTCTTTATTGTCTGTTTTAAAATCTGCCGCGAAACGTGGCAGAGCACCTATTAATTTCGTCAGAATTTTTCTTTTTGCTTCTCTTTCCTCCCTTTTTTTTCTCTGTGGTTTTTGTTCGTTTTATATCTCATGAATTACATGGTAAATGACAATGACAATTTTAAAGGTACTATGTCCTATTTGCAGGTCAACAAATGAAAAAGTTAAATTCCAACGGCATATGAAAGACAATACTTATTCAGAACTTCCCTCAAAACGAAAGGGTATAAAAATGGCTTTTTTGGGGAGAAAATTACGACATAAGTGATTGCAATCAGCTAAGTAATAGTCTGATTTTTAGACCCTTGTACCAAATGATCGTAGGTTTTGTGTTGCATAAAGATTCGATCAGTTTAATTTTGGCCATTACAAGTATAGTGGGTTATTGATGTAGACAAATACTCATGTGCTTGTTTCAGCTCATGTTATGTATTTTATTACCAAAGAAAAAAGATGTCACTCAGTCACTCAATGATAGTGTCTGACAGGGAAGCCTAGAAAATAAACAGGTTTCCTTAAATAATTTGAATACTAGGACACTGCTAACGTTTAAATTTCACAGATAGGACATACATTACATATTCATAATAACCTACAAAGTGCTACAGAATTTGATGTTTGGCTGCAAAAGACACATATGCATGATTATCGATCCTAACGAAGATAACACAAATTATTACTGATGCGTGACGTCATCTAGGCGCCATTTTGTTGATTTCTTATATAGGACATATTTCCGTCATACATTGTCATTTCTCTATGATATTTAGTGTGCATAAACTCGACGTCATTAGCTCAGTTTTGGTCAACATTATCAAATTTAAAATTCATGAATTCGAGATACGATTTCGTGTATCACGTTTACTATTATAATGCTTTGACGTCAACATATTGCCACTTTAAAGGAAAATATTGTAATTTTATTACATTATGTAAGATTTGCGACACCCCCATCTGTCAGGATATTGTCGGTAAAATGACGCTGCCGTCGGGAAAAACGAGGAAAGGGGGAGGGAAAAAATGAGAGGGAAAGGGAAAGAAAAGGAAAAAAAGAAAATGAAAAGAAAGAAATGAAAAGAAAAAAGAGAAGAAACAAAGAAACTGGGTGAAAGAGAGGAGAGAGAAGGGGTAAGAGCCTTAGAGAGATGGGGTGGGAGTAAAAGAGAGAGAGAGGGGGATTTGTTGGGTGGAGTCGTCTCGTCGAGGAAGCAATAAAGATATGCATTGATATGTTGCTTTGTCGGGTCAGCTGTGTCGGTATTCTTGCTCGATCCTCGTGTACTATATCAATGAAGAAGTTTGAAGTCGGTGAGATGTTTAATGTCGGTCGGTTGGCAAATTTTTCCCCCTACGAATTGTGACTTTTTATCCATTGTGACGACTTCGAGAGAGCCTAGCACTACACGGGGCGGTTAGGGCGACCGCCCCCAACAAAAACGCCGGCCAAAAATAAGAGAGAGAGAGAGAGAGACAGAGAAAAAAGTAAAAGGATGTAGGAAGAAAAAAAAGGAGCAGACAAAGAAACATTTTTGAAAATTCAGACGAGGATAAAGAGTCGAGAACGGTCCAACCGTATCGAGCCCCCGGATAAACTACCCAGTCAACTACCCCCTACGACAACAACCCTCTAGGAAAGTTGTCCCGGGGTTGGCTGTCCTAAAGGATTGTTGTCGTAGGGGATAGTTGTCTGGGGGGTAGTTGTCCGGGGAGGTAGTTCTCCCAGGGGGGCACAGTGCCCCCACTTTTTCAAGCACCCGAAAAGTGCCCCTTTTTACTAAGGATAAGTGTCCCTTTTTACATAGGAATATTGCCCCTTTTACTTCGACAAGTGCCCCTATTAATTAGTCAAAGTGCCCCTTTTTCCCTCTTTTCACTTTTGATAAGTACATCCTTCACCTCTGATAATTGCCCTATTCAAATCTGAGAGGTGCCTTTTTTAATTTGGCAAGTGCCCCCTTTTCCTTGGTAAGAAGTGTCCTTTGCCCTTTTAAAAACTACCCCCATTTTAACTCGGATAAGCGCACCTAATATTTTCACATGTGCCCCTTTTATTTTATAATAAGTACCCCTTTCCAAATAAAAAGTGCCCCATTAAAAAAGAGCCCCTTCCCTATTCTCATAAGTGTCCCTTCTCTGGTAAATGACCCTTTTCAGGTACGAGAAGTTACTCCTTTGTACTTCAGATAAGTGCCCCCTTCACCTAGATAAATGCTCCTTTAACATATGATCGGTGCCCATTTTCTTTCAACTAATGTACATTTTCCTTTCTGATAAGTGCCCCTTTTTCATTCATATAAGTGCCCCTTTTCATATTTGGTCATTGCCCCTTTTCAGGTGCGATAAGTGCCTCTTTTCACCTCTGATAATGTTCCTCTTAACAATGATACGTGCCCCTTTTCGTTTCTAATAAGGGACCTATCCCCTTTTCATAAATGCCCTTTTCACCTCTTATAAATGTCCCTATCAAAATCGGATGAGAGCCCATTTTTCGCCGACAAATGCCCATTTCCTATTTTCATGTGACTTTTTTCATCCCTGGTGAGTGCCTGTTTTGAAGATTAAGTGAATAAATTTAATGAAATTAATGTTAAAATTTCCACGCTTCGCGCGAGAGGGAGGAAAACTCAATTCAGACAAGAATTCAGAGTCGAGAAAGGTAAAAAGGAATCGTCTTCTTTCCGGTAATAATTTGGTGTAAACGTCAAAGCATCCGCGCTTCGCGCGAGAGAGTGGAAACTGAAATCAGACAAGGATTAAGAGTCGAAAACGGTAGACAAAGATGCGTCTTCTTTCTCTAATTGTAAGTGTATTTCGGAAGACGCTTTACAAGCGCATACCTACTCTCAGTGTATATGCTGTTTAGGCTACTCTCTTTTTAATTTGTTAAATA
Source organism: Strongylocentrotus droebachiensis (assembly GCA_035222895.1). Classification (NCBI taxonomy): domain Eukaryota; kingdom Metazoa; phylum Echinodermata; class Echinoidea; order Camarodonta; family Strongylocentrotidae; genus Strongylocentrotus; species Strongylocentrotus droebachiensis. Next base: position 64,020 of record JAVYIG010004274.1, on the reverse strand, counting down.
AATAAATAAAAACAATTACTTGAAACGCTAAAGCTTCTGCGCGAGAGGGATGAAACTCAATTCAGACAAGAATTAAGAGTCTAAAACGGTTTAACGAATCGTCTTCTTCCCGTTAATAATTTGATGAAACGTCAAAGCTTCCGCGCTAGGGCTTCGCGAGAGAAGGGGAAAACTGAATTCAGACAAGGATTAAGAGTCGAGGACAGTACAACGAATCGTCTTCTTCCCGCTAATAATTTGATGAAACGTCAAGGCTCTCGCGCTTTGCGCGAGAGGGGGGGGGGGGGGGGACTGAATTAAGACAAGAATAAGGAGTCGATAACAGTACAACGAATCGTCTTCTTTCCAGTAATAAGTTAATGAGACGTCAAAGCTTTCCCGCTTCACCCGGGAGGGGTGAAACTGAATTCAGACAAGGATGAAGAGTCGTGAAAGGTACAACGAATCGTCCTCTTTCTCTTATAGTTTTATTAAAGGTCTAATTATAGGTGAAAGCTTCCGCGCTTTGCGCGGGAGGGGGACATCTGAATTCAGACAAGGATTAAGAGTCGTGAAAAGTACAACGAATCGTCTTCCTAATTTGTCCATTATTGTAATGATACTCTCCCACCCTGCACCCAACCCCCTTCGCGCTCTCTGTAATTCATTGCTGCTGGTTCTACATCCTTGTTTACTAAATGAGCTTGTACATAGGCGTGCTATATGAGTCGAGGATGGATTTTATTTAACCATTAAACTCCCCCATATTAAATCAAATCCCCCATGTGTTAGTTACTACATGACATGTGTTATGTCTCGATCAAAGCGGCACATCACCGGTCTAGCTTTTTCTTCTTCTTTTATTTTTTTTGTTTGAGTAATATATGGAGAAGAAAAAAATCTGCAATTTATTTGAATTTCTCTCCTCATTAGACTTGATTTATGCTATGCTCATAAATGTGTATCCTTTTTGTTACGAGTCAACAGTTAAGATTGCGTAATTACGAACAAATTTCATTTCATATGTTGCATTGCAAATTTCATATGAAGTTTATTTTACGTAGGCATTTTCTTATGTTTTGATCGAGTAATGGACAAAAATATTAATTCAATTGAATTGAATTGAACCAACCATGGCAAACAAATCTGTTTTGCCCCCAGGGGTAACTTATTGAAATGTGCGTACATTACAATGGCGTACTCGGAGGCTTATTTCTATAGGAAATACAATAGCTAGGTATTGAAATGGCCCTTGTTTGTTTGTTTGTTTGTTTAATTCATTTCATCACGGTGGCATATTTCAGCCAATGGCTGTTCTTAAGCATGACTTTAAAGACCATATCCAAACTGAAAAATTGAATGGAAGAATTAAATATCAACGGAAAGCTTATAAGCCATAAATTACAATAATTGCAATTATATGTCATTTTATTGTCTGTCAGAGTAGTATCAGCTCTCTGAGAACTCAAAATCTAACACTTTGAAAATTGGAAGTTGTCGACCTAAACTTGCATGCTATCTACTTGATGACATCAAATATGTGAAGTACACATATTCACGATATTTTTGCATTAATTAAGCGCGGCTCATCGACACAGATATATAGGTGAACCGATGGGCTACGCATGTTATGCCGTCACTGTAACTTTGGCAAATTTGACCACTGTTGACCCTTAATTTGGAGGGGTGCGGACAAATAGGTTTTAATCTGATTTTGTGCAATAATGAAACGGTAAAATAATTTATATTTATATTCATTCATTCGGCCCCACATTGATCGACCACTGATTACATTGCCCTGACTGTGTTCATCTTCTATATAGTCGTCATTCGTAATTCCGATGAATCCTTCGTTTTTTTGTCAATACAGTCGTAATTAAACGATTCCATTTGAATAAATGGGACCTTACAAATGGTAAAACCAGTAGTGCACATCATTTGTCCCATAGGCATTCATGCATCCTCTTTTTATTGACATGTATTTGCATGTTGTTGATATTGCAAGTTCATCGTCAATTTTCGTAATACAGGCGTATACTGCTTTTAATTTTGAAACCGACTGTAGCCCGAATGTCGGTTTCTTATTTAGGTTCCTGCCAAGCTTTTGATATTTATACGACTATTTTCTAGTGTTCATTTTAATAGATGAACATGTAGATATTTCATCAAAACCTGTTTGTAGAGAAGCTGCAGGGAATATGAAGTACATGAACTTTGCGACGGGAAAGGGTGCTGTGAAAATACAGTAGAAGAACCGTCTGAATAACCTTATTTGGCTTCTCTTCTGCTCACGACTGTTTCAAAAGAGGAACGCGTCTCTATTCTTTGTAGCCTACACACTGAATAAATTTAAATCAACGTGAACCTAATTTTGAAATAATCATCGGCTCGAAAAGCAACTTTGGTGGACGTTTGTACGCAGGAAAATGATCTATCGTTTGCTGCAAAGTTGTGGAACAAGCTTTATACCTCTTTGGAAGTCAGCTTCAATTTTTAAACCCTATCTATTTTGGTAGACAACACTGTATTCTTTTGGCCAAATTTGCCCTGTTTAAGTGAAATTTTGTTTTAGTGACCCTATCATGTGAAGCGATATGTGCAGCGCTTTGTGATTGCAAAGTAAAAGGGGCGCCAGGCCTAAATCAAATACTTGTTGGATTCGATTTGATTGGATTGATCATAGTTCTGCATTGAGGGTACAATAGTTATAGCAAGATTCATTATGTGGTATTGGGGCTACGGGATTGTTGTTTGCAAATTCGTGGTACTTTTTATTGAAACTGGCATCGCGAAGTCTTTCGGTGTTTTTATTCCTACAATGGTCGAGCGTCTGGAGTCAGATTATGCTACTGTCGGATTGATATGTAGCTTGCCTGCAAAATTTATGTACCTATGTAAGTAAAATGTGTTATATACAAACTGTTGGTATGAATGGTACTACTGGTAGTTAGCAGTAGATGTAGAAGTAATTATGATAACGATAATTACACTACTACGTTTCATCATCATCATCATCATCATCATCTTCATAATTGAAATATTATTAATAATAATAACAATAATAATATTGATAATGATATTTAAGATGATCAAATGATAAAAACTATGATAATACTAAAAACAACTTCAACAATTAAAATATTAATCGTGATAATAACAATCATCACCATAATAATCATGGTCTTATCATTGGTCAAAAGTAGTAGTAGTTATTATTGCTGTTCCTGTTGAACATTGGTGGTAGGCCTGTAATAATGAATTAAAATGGTTATTGCAAGTAAGACAAAGCATGAAGAATCGCATATTTTCTAATTCCCTAACAGGGTACCCACTTAATAAAACTGGGTAGAAAGCGGCAAATGTAAATTGATATCTTGCCAAAGGCCATTACCGTGGGTAATGCAGGGGATAGGAGCCACGCCCACCCCCAACCCCCCCCCCCCTCCCCACTCCTCTCGCTCTTCGTCCTCGTCGTCCTCCTTCTCCCTCACCTTGAATGGAATTCCATATTTATCTGTTTAAATGTCACCTCATTTTGTTTGTTCTCTTATCCTCAATCGAGGTTTTGATTTCCATCATAGTAATACATATTTACATTAATACCTTAATGATTAAGGGAAACATAACATTTTTTAGTATTATTTTCTTTGCTAACACATTCATATCTTAAAAATAATCTCAGCAACGACTTGAATTAAAAAAACAAAGTATGTGGGTAGTAAACAGAAACATTAACAATCTTCTTAACGTAACATTTATAGATTGCATATTGCGCATAATTTAAATAATAATCAGAAGTGAATATTTCTTGTTCCATACCTACAACTATTATCTTCTAGTCTATTTGTATTTCTTTTTGGAATATATTCAATATCAAATTACATATTATTTTCCAAAACAAAGTCACATCCTTGCAATATAACATAAAATGAAAAGTTGAGTCAACTTGTTCACAAGAGTTGCATAAATTATTATTAACAATTTGCCATTTATATAAGTTTTCTTTTGAGGCAATAAACCTATAAATCATCTTGAACTAAAATTGTTTAACTTTATTATTACGAATTTGCTTTAATTTAAATAAAAATACATCCTTCCAAACAAAGTCATTATCCAAATCTAAAAAGAAATTCCAAAAGTAAATGATATTTGGTTCTCTTGACTTTTTACATATTAACAAACGATAGTAAGCTTTCACTTTCATAACAAAAGAAATCACTTTATCCCCTGTTTCTATTTCAATAATATTCGAAATATCATATTCTTGTTCAAATTCATAGCTTAATCTATCCAACCAACACTGTGGAAATGCTTTTTTTAATTTGTGTATATTTAAAATCAAATAAGAGCTGCTGTGCTTTCACTTTTGTATTTAGTATTGTAGAGTCATTCCAAATACCATTTTGTAATCAAATTACGAATTTTCAATAAACCGGCCTCTTGCCTTTCTCGATAAAACAGTATATTTTTCTTAAAGGTAATGTTACTATTTTTCCAAATAATTTCATTTGGAATAGTTCTTACTTTAAACATATCAATGAATTTTAGTTCTGACCAAGTACAAAAAAGATCTACATATAATTCTGGCAAATTATGTTTAGAGCCTAATAAATTAATATCCTTTATGTTACAATTGAAATGCAAACGTCACTTCATACTCGCGCAGCTATATGGTATAATCATGTTGTCATGTAAGTATAACTCTGACATTTGGATGATGGGGAATTCGTAAACGTTTGTAAAAACAGTGTTTACTTTTGCACACATTTACAGTACCTTAACGTTTTTCATATCTGTAACTTTAATGTAGGATCTTTTCTCCTTATTTGTCAACATATTAGGTCCTTTTGTAACACTCATTCTGCAGAAGATCAACCACCGTTTTGTCGCTATGTTAGGCGGAGTGTTGTGTGGATCATGTATTATTATCAGTGCTATCTTCAAAAGCACAGTTTCTGTAGGAGTCTGTCTCGCTTTATCAGGTAAGCTAAATATCTTTAGATCATCCTAAAGATCATGTAGACTAGAACTGAATGGAAATGGAGCAGTGCGAGTCCGTTTAATTTTTTAGTAATAGTCATTATTTTCATTCTTTCATTTTTTCCCCGCAGGTGTTGGCTTGTCAATGACCTTCATGCCCACAATGATCGCACTGAATGATTTCTTTAGACAAAAATTCGTTTTGGTGAACACAATCGCGTCATATGGCTACACCGCCGGGTCAATGCTGCTCCCTATCGTAATGGAAAGGTCATTCGAAGCATATGGCTATGTAGGGTCGTTTATTATCCTTGGCGGAATCGCTTTTAACCTTGTCGCATGTGGTGCAATGATACGCAAGGCACCCCAAAACGCAGCTAAAAATGAAGGCAAAAGTTATAATGGAGTGAATGAGAAACAAAAATGTCTCTTTGAAGGAGAATCCTCGAAGCAAACAGAAAGCATCCGTTATCGTGAGGAGGAGGAGGAAGAGGAAAAAGAGGAGCGTGATGAGGAGGAGTCCAAAGTTAGACTTGTTTCACATGTGTATTAGAGGCAATGACGAGCTTGCAACCTATTTTGATCAAATTACGGTGGGTGAACTTTCAAAAGTCAATGGGACATGAGGGTTCCAATAAAAGAGCTAGTGATAACGTACGTCGGGGTGGATGTGCCGCCGGGCAATTTCTTTAAAATCAGCCGGTGGCTGATGGGAGACCGCCCGGTCACTGCCGGGACACCGCGCGAAAAAGCTCAAATAAAAATTGACCGGCGACCGACGGGTAATCGACAGGTCACCGCCCAGGCATCGCTGGGGCTCACAGCCTGCTCGATTTCTCCAAAAATCGTTGGGCGATGCCTTAAGCTATGGTCACAAATCAGAGCAGCGACCGACCGATCAGTAGCCTGCTCGGTCCCTGCTGGAATTAGGCATCGCCCAGCGATTAGGTCGGTGCCCGGGCGGCGACCGCCCAGGCACCGAGCGTATTTTGGGCGTCGAGTGAAAAGTGAGCAGGCGCCGCCCAAATTTTAACTCCGCGCTAAAACTTCAGCGGCGACCGAGCGATGACCTAAAACCGAGCGGTGCCTGGGCGGCCGCCGCTCGGTGGCCGGGCAGGCGCCGGGCAGAATTGGTTAAAAACTCGCCGCTCGGCCGCCGAGCAGTCTACTTTTGGGTATTGTGACCATAGCATAAATTCAAGCAGCGACCAAGCAGGCTACTGATCGGTCGGTCGCTGCTCTGATTTGTGACCATAGCTTTAACGGAGCTATATGACACGCAGTCGCATTTGTCTTTATATACTAATCAAATACGTGTTTTCTCTTCTTCTTGTAATCCACGGAAAAACAAGCTCTGCTTTTTAATTGGATTTCTCTTTTCATTTAGATTAGACTTAAATTATGATATACTTATATATTTTATATCATTTTATGACTTTAGTACGTGTAAAGAAGTAAGATTGCGTAATTACGAACAAGTTTTATTTCATATGTTGTATTGCAAATGTCATTTGAAGTTTATTTTACGTATGAATTTTCTCATGTTTTGATCGAGTAATGGACACAAATATTATATCAATTGAATTGAATATAACGTTTCATGTCACACAAATCTGTTTGGCCCCCTGGGTAACCTATTGAAAGGTGCGACCATGATAATGGCGTACTCCGTGGTCTTGCATAGGGAATGATACTGCACATCATTTGTCCCATAGGCATTCATGCATCCTCTTTCTATGAACATGTATTTGCATATTGTTGATTTTGCAAGATCATCGTCAGTTTTCGCACTACAGGCTTACTGCTTTAACTTTGAAGCTGACTGTAGCCCGAATGTCGGGTTCTTTTTTAGATTTCTGCCAAGATTTTGATATTCATACGACTATTTTCTAGTGTTCATTTAGATGAACATGTAGATATTTCATAACAAACCTGTTTGAAGAGAAGCTGATGGCAATATTATTGAACTACGTGTACCTTTTGGATTTGATTGGATTAGATTAATCATACTTCTGCATTGAGGGTACAATAATTATAGCAAGATTCAGTATGTGGTCTTCGGGTTACGGAATTGTTGTTGGTAAATTCGTTGTACTTTTTATTGAAATTGGCATCGCGAAGTCTTTCGGTGTTTTTATTCCTACAATGGTCGAGCGTCTGGAGTCAGATTATGCTACTGTCGGCTTGATATGTAGCCTGCCTGGAACAGTTATGTACCTCTTAAGTAAGTCAAATGTGTTTAATATGGTATATGTCGTACTAGTGGTAGTTAGCAATAGATGTAGAAGTAATGATGATAACGATAGGTATACTACTATGTATGATCATGTTCATCATCATCATCATCTTCATAATTGAAATATTGTTAATAATAATAACAACAATAATAACAATAATGTATTAATAATGATATTTTGGGTAATAAAATAATAAAAACTATGACAATACTAACAATAAATTCAACAACTAAAATATTAATAGTGATAATAACAATCATCATGATAATCATCATCGTCATCATTGGTCAAAAGTAGTAGTGGTTATTATTGCTGTTTTTGTTGAACATTAGTGGTAGGCCTGTAATAATGAATTAAAATGGTTATTGCAAGTAATTATTATACTATTATAGTAGTTATTGCTACGCCCAACCCCCCTCCCCACTCCTCTCGCTCTTCGTCCTAGTCGTCATCCTTCTCACCCACCTTGAATGGAATTCCATATTTATCTGTTTAAACGTCACCTCATATTCGGGCAGCAATATAGTATAAACATTTGTTCATGTAATACTGTGACATTTGGATGATGGGGAATTCGTAAACGTTTCTAAAAACAGTGTTTACTGTTGCACGTAATTACCTCATGTGTTTTCATATGTGTAACTTTAATTAAGTATATTTCTCCTTATTTGTCAACATATTAGGTCCTTTTGTAACACTCGTTCTGCAGAAGATCAACCATCGTCTTGTCGCTATGTTAGGCGGAGTGTTGTGTGGATCATGCATTATTGCCAGCGCTTTCTTCAAAATCCCAGAAACTGTAGGATTCTGTCTCGCTTTATCAGGTAAGCTAAATATCTGTTAGTTTAGCTATGTAATCGAGTATTTCATTATGTAGCTCATTTTGTGCCCTGCACGGTTGATAGAGAACCATACATACGGAAGCTTGTGAAGGCGCAATTCTGAATTAACATGACTATGACGTCATGAACGTCATCCGCATCGCTCAACTTGCGCTGCATGCAAAGCAATGGACAGCGGGAGTTATACTAATGTAGCATTCCTATATATACTTACTCATCATTGTCGTTATTAAATACGCGCCATTTCGTAAAACTATCAATCATTATTTTCGCGCCAACATTGCACCAGCGTAATACTAAAATATTATAAGGAACTGTATATGACTTTAAAGTATGAAATATCCATAAATATACCGATTTATAATACTTGTGTACCACCACAAATATTACATAATTTGAAAAAGCCGTTATAAAAAAGAATTAAAAAATAGCGCCTCCTACGTCGTATTTCAGCCAATGTCGATGTTGGCTTTTTTGTAGGCGTTTTCGTTTTGGTTATGTTATGCACAAACAGCCGGTCCATGTATTGTTATTTTTTAGTTAAATAATTAATTAACGGTCTAGGTATTTTTGGGAAAGTGGAGCTGAATTGGTATGATCGTATTGGATAAATTGTACACATGTTGGGGTCTAAAATTACCTGCCTAGCAATTGTAGGTTCTACGAGGGCACTATAAATGTCATAGATAAGAATAAGAGCAATAACAGTGAACTTTGAAGGCATTTGCGGTCTGATAACAGAACTCAACTATCCCTTTAATGTAACATTTTATTTTCCTATTGGTTAAATAGGATAAGTGGAATTCCAATGGTGTTTAAGTTTAATTGTAATAACAGAGACATGGAGAAACTAAGTCGAATATTTAGAATACCCCATTTTTACTTTGATTTACTTTGTACTTGGTCAGAATTTCGATATGTAAATACATTCGTGGTTACAAATATTGAAAATAAAATATAATGGACAAATAGTGATATAAATGTTAATAACCAGGTTACAGGTATTGCATTTTAAGTTATGGAATTTTTTATTTTATTTTTGTAAAACATATTTTTAGTCAACGACATTGGAAAAATGTGGATTTCATGTGTTGTTTTATTTTAACGTTTCAAAGGTAAAGATAGCCTTTCCAAAATTGTGGGTTGATCAATTATGTAATGGTTTTTATCAAACTGGTGATTGTATTAATATTTTTAATATGAAGGCTAAATAGTTCTACTTATTCCTTGTGCAGAAAAAAGAAGAGTCTTGTTTATACAATGTTTGGCAGCAACGATTAGCATTGTCTTCTGATTTTAATGTTAAACTCCATCCAGCCTAGCACCAAACTTCATCCAGCCTAGCACCAACGTCCATCCAGACTAGCACTAAATTCCATCCAGCCTAGCATCAACTTAAATAAGCCTTACATGAGCCCCACATATCGCTGGATGGAGTTGGTGCAAGCTTAAATAGAGATTGGGTGGGGCGATATATATATAGTTAATGTAGGGCTTAATGGTGGTAGGCCTAAAGGAGTTGTGGAGTTGGTACTGTATAGGCTGGTTGGAGTTGGTGCTATAGTTTGGATGGAGTTGATGCTAGGCTGTATGGAGTTCGTACTGAATAGGATGGTTGGAGCTGGTGCTATATAGTTTGGATGGAGTTGATGCTAGGCTGTATGGAGTTGGTACTGTATAGGATGGTTGGAGTTGGTGCTATAGTTTGGATGGAGTTGATGCTAGGCTGTATGGAGTTCGTACTGAATAGGATGGTTGGAGCTAGTGCTATAGTCTGGATGGAGTTGATGCTAGGCTGTATGGAGTTGGTACTGTATAGGATGGTTGGAGCTGGTGCTATAATTTGGATGGAGTTGATGCTAGGCTGTATGAAGTTGGTACTGTATAGGATGGTTGGAGCTGGTGCTATAATTTGGACGGAGTTGATGCTAGGCTGTATGAAGTTGGTACTGTGTAGGATGGTTGGAGTTGATGCAGGTTTAGACAGGGATTGTGCTTGGCTATATAAATGGAGTTAAAGGGAAGTCTACCCTTAATATCAGGGTGAAATTCAATTAAAGTTGGTTGTAATAAGAGCAGAAAAACGAGAGAAACAGGTCAGTGAGAGTTTGAGCATAATCGATTTAAAAGAAGCAAGTTATACATGTTTGAAGGTGCGATCAATTAAACACACATTTTCAACTCTTTGAAGTATCTTTCGAGCACCCCTCACATTTGCCTATTATAACAAAATAAGAAATTATAATTTCCCTCAAAAAAAAATCATACAAGCACCCTAAATACAATAATTGCAAATATGATTTTATACAACCCTGTATGGAAAAAAAGAATATTCCGTTGTCAATAACAAAAAATAGAAATTTCAAGACATTTTATGTACAGAACAAATGAGAGAGAAGCTCGCAAGATACGTCATAACAGTGCCAACTAAACTCATAACATTCTTCTTTTTTATTGGATCGTGCTCAAACTTTCACTGAGCTGCTCCTTTTATGAAGAAACCAACTAAAGATTTATTAGGCTGGACTTCTCCTTCAATGGAGTGTGTCATAGGCTGGGGGAGTTAGTGTTAGGATTGTTCCCGTGGTCTATAGGCCATGATATTGCACAGCGTAAGTTGAGCGATGAAGATGACGTATCATGACGACATAGATCATATTTAGTCATGGCCGCCAAGCCTGGCACTTTCAAACGCACGACCCGAATTCACAAAGGAGGTTTGTCGACAACATTATGTGCGTCATATGACGCGTTTTGACGCGTTTCAAACCAAGGTTTGTACAACGAGGTTTGTATAACCTTGGTTTAAAATGCGTCGAACCGCGTCATATGGCGCACCTAAACCTAGGTTTGTCGACAAACCTCCTTTGTGAATTCGGGCAATAGAGTTTGCCCAGCAAAAGCCGTATTATCTATTTTGAGCCCAACGGCCGACTCTCATAATCAGTCGATATTGCAAACAGCGCCATCTCACGACGTGATTACTCAGCTACAAGAACAACAGATATTGAAAAGGTTGGACGGAAAACGCAATAATCGCCATTAACCTTTGAACAAAAAAAAAAGCTTGGTATTCCTACTCTAATCTTATCATGATAATAGTTATAAACAGTATTGTTTTATTATTATATAATAGAAATAGTAGTAGAAATAGTAGTAGTAGTAGTAGTAGTTGTTGTTGTAGTAGTAGAAGTAGTGGTAGGTGTACTGAATTGAAATGGAGCAGTGCGAGTCCGTTTCATTTTCTAGTAATAGTCAATATTTTCATCCTTTCATTTTTTTTACGCAGGTGTTGGCTTGTCAATGACCTACATGCCCACAATTATTGCACTGAATGATTTCTTCAGAGAAAAATTCGTTTTGGTGAATACAATCACGCTGTACGGCTACACCGCTGGATCCATGCTGCTCCCTATTGTAATGGAAATGTCATTCGAAGCATATGGCTATGTAGGGGCTTTTATTATCCTTGGCGGTATCGCTTTTAACCTTGTCGCATGCGGTGCAACGATACACAAGGCACCAAGAAACGCAGCTACAAATGGAGGCAACAGTTATAATGAAGTGAATGAAGAAAAAGAGGAGGAGGAAGAGGATAGTGAAGAGTGCGTCTTGGAGGAAAGACGTTTGATTCAAAACGAGAGACGTAACATCATTAAACAGGAAACATCACCGAATGCGCGCCCATCTTGGACAAGCTCCGTCTTTCAAACCGGCAAACTTTTCTGTGGACTATTAAACGAACCACTCTTTCTCTTCGCCATCCCGATTCATTTCTTGTTAATATTCTCCACTTATGCGTGGATGCTGTTTCTGGTCCCCCACGCTGTACACCTGGGAATCCCTCCTTCCAAAGCAATCTTCCTCTCCACAATTGGCGGCATAGGTGGCATCATCGGTCGGACCATCTTCATCATCCTCGTCGGCAAAGGCATCAATGTTTATGTCGTCTACATCGCCATAGGCTTTTTCGGCACGGCATCATTTCTGCTGGACTTCATCAGTTCTGCTTACGCGGTGCGTGCTTCCTTGGCTTTTGTCCAAGGTTTCACCTTCTTCATCGAGGATGCTATTGCGGCCAGTTTATTCAAAGATACAGTCTTTGACGATCGGAATTTTAACATGGCCATGGCTCTCAGTTTATTCGCGGAAGGACTAGGGGCGACATGTGCAGGAACAATTACAGGTGAGTAATTCATAGCCAGCTTCTTCTTTTGAAACATGATGAACCTTTGAGAAATCAACTTAAAGATCATTACCCCATGTATTGCCATTATACATTATTTTTCGGATTATGGACTGACAACATCAATGCTTGGACTAGGTTTGAAGACAGAAAAATATGGAGAAACCATTGTCTCAAACTCAATTTTCTTTTGGCTACACGGCCTCTAAGTTAAAGAAAAAGACCAATTATGGTCATGTGATTGCATTGTGAAAAAAACGTTGAGGAATCGATCAGAAAAGGTTGATCATTTAGTATATTGCTGTGTACTGCAAGTTTCTGAAATCATCAAAATGATAAGAAATTTGGACCAGTCTTCGTAAAGTTACAAGCACTGTACACAGAAAGATGTATATGGGACTACGCACACGTGCGCGACACGTGCGTGTATCTCTCACAGTCCAATAGATAAACTAATTTACCAAATATATCAATTAGTAGGCGGTTTCTCGGCAAAATTGTTATCATCATGTTTTAGTCAAAACATATTATGATTGGTAATAAAGAGCTTCAATTTCATTTTTTGAAATTGGGGCTTTTCCAATACTTGTCTTTACCTTTAAGAGACATATATATATCATCTAGTCAGGCCTATACTCACACATTTCAAAAGATGACGCACGAGTCTACTTTAAATTGCCTTAGCTTGATTTTCTCGAAGGCCTTGGTAATCTTGTGATCAGATTGATATTTCATAAATCCATGTTTAGTAGTATTATTCAGTCATAATCAGTCAACAGGCAAAGACTTACGTGAGTGTTAGGTGACGAGAGTTAGCTATCGACGGCGCTTCTGTATACGAGTCATAGCTAGTTGAGAGAGAAAGATGCGTCTATGGAAGTTGCTCCTGCTTAGTCAGGCAATTCTTTAACAGGCAACTCTTTAACAAATATCTACCTGGGAGAAAACTTTTAAGAGGCTATGACCCAAACTGTGTTTTAGTACGGTTTGCAATGTTAGCATTACAAATCCTTGAAAAATACTTATAATTCTGGTATGATTATTCCCAAGGTTATATGTTTGATGTCACCCAGTCATTCACGAAGGTGTTCATCATCGTTGGCTTCATCCACGCCGTCATGGTCGTTCATCTTTTCATCGTATCGATCCTCATCAAGAGACGACGACAAGATATCAGTTGTGGTTGTGATCGCTGAGGATTTAGATGTTGAAGCCGAAACTTCCCCATATCCTCCTTCCTTTTGAAATCTGTCAGGGAGGTGCCCTGAAGACGTTAATACCGACCAACCTATTGCTTTCATGACATTGGTTACTAATGGCTATTAGTATGCAAATAATACACATCAGTATAACTGTATTTCCATGATTTAGACTATGATTTTACTAATGACCGGTCATTAGAAGTGGATAATGACCGGTCATTATCCAAATTACGCGTTAGGCAAAATGAATGCCTGGTCAAGTGTACGCTTTTAACCAATCATTTGATTAGGATTCACGTCATCATCTTATAATAAGGGCTAATAGTAATAACTAACTGTATGTCCATGCATTTTGTTTAGACTTTCTGTTGTTATTGTTATTAGTATACAAATGTAACATGATACTGGTTATTGGTCGTGTATGATTCAGGAGTTTACCTTCTGATTACTTCAACACTTTTACTCAGGGTTTCTATACTTCGCCAAGTTTTTGGAGCATTTTGTATTTAAACCATGGTTTTATTTAGACGACTTATTAATACCTTTAACGGGAAAAAGGAAAGAAGTTCGGAACAAATTGTGACTGGCTTTCTGCCTGACACGGTAGTGGCCTGATTTTCTTTGGGTTCAGGTCTGTCAAGGTATCATCATGTTGACCTTACCTGGGCGCGGCTTAGTGGTTGGTTAGTAATGATGTATAATAGCTAACTGTATTCCCATGAATCTAGAACATCTATTTGTTAATTTTGGTGTATGCACATTGAAAATGGTCCTGGATAATGGCCTTGTTTAAATCGGGAGTTTACCCTCCACATTCCTTTCAAACTTATACTAAAGGTTTCCCACTGTGTCATATTCTTGGATCATTTTTTTAATGTAAACACTTGTTATTTATTATGGCTTATACTAGGGTGATCACACTGCCTGTGCAAACAGTCTGCCCCGCGAACACACACACACAACAGCAGTCAGTTGGTAGAAATAGCATTTTTTGTAAATGTATATTACAATATTTTTAAATTTTGTTCTCACATATATTTCAAGCATACCTGTAACTACAATTCTGTGTAGTTTCATTGTTATAGGCATGTGGAAAATATGTTAATTATTTAATTAGAATATTGTCTTTTCAGCCATGTGTGAAATGGCCCGCTGATCGCCCATTGACTCGCGCTGCTATTAACTGCGTTGTGAAAATGCACCTCAATATATAAAACTCCCCTACAAAAATGCAATATCCTCATGTGTTTCACTCATTGAATCCATTTGTCATTTACACTCAAGGTAGCCACAACTGTACTGGGGTCACCAACATTTTTGCTACTCTGAAAGTCAGTCCCTGTGGAAAATTATGGCCTGTTGAATGGTTTCTCGGAAAATCGTCATAAATCCTCAAATCTGACATCTTTTAAATAGGCAACTATACTGCAATGTAGCTGAAAGTCTGCACATTTTTATCATAAGATCGGTTTTTCTGAATTATTTGTGAAACACATGAGGAAATAGCTGTGACGGTGATCCAAGTAATTTCCATCGCCATATTTTATTGGCATTGCAAAAATATTTGGAATTTAAGGTTAATATTTGGTGTAAATATGATCTATGAATATATGATTTAAAAAATGCCCCCAAAATGAACAGTTTGACTTTCCTAATTTGCATAATGAGTGCGCGAATATATAATAAGCTGAAATGACCTAATTTGCATATTTGATGAATATTCGTGATTTTTTAAATTTCAAATGAAATATATTTCCAAACCTGTCTGATATACATAGGTTTCACTGATGTATCATGTTCGGTTTTGATTTGATTACATATGCGCATATTAATTAGGCGGACTTAGTTATTTTCACAACTTTTTTTATATCTGCAGATTCGCAAAAATGGCAAAAATGACTTATTTTGTTGGCTTTTTTTTCTTCAAAACGGTAACTTGATATACGTTTGTTTACACACCTTTGATACTGTAAAGATAGAAGGTGACATCGTACGAAGTACTCTGTGGAGGGTTTGGGAAATCTAGTTCCATTAGTTGTCCTGTACGATGTTTTTACATGAAATCATTCATTTTCATATATTATTTGCGATGTACACAATTAGTGTTACCAGTTTATTTAGGGTCTTTTTAAGAAGCCATCCTGTGCCAAGTTGGTACTTAATGTTTGTTTTGGTAACTGTATATAAACAAAACAGATACAATTAAACAGTTGGAGTCTATATTAAGTATACATTAAATAACACATAATATGAGATAAAATAGATTTGTCTGGGTTTTATAATGTTAGTTGGAAGTCGATCAGATGAGATAATTAGACACAGCTGGTTGTTGCTAAGACTGGGGATTTTGGGATTATACAGGTTCATGAGAAAATGTGTTAATTTTATGTATATAATAAGACATGCTTGTTATTGCTTCCAGTGAGATGTTTGGTCCTCATGAAGAAGGTATTGAAGGGAGTGATTGTTCGGTTGAACTTGTTCTCATGAAAATTTGAGGAAAGAATGGAATTAAGGAATATATGCATGTAGGTTGTTTGTAATGTGCTTAACAGGTTGTCATTCTATAGCATTGTGTACCACAGGCGCGTACGCAGGATTTTTTCAAGGGGGGGGGTTTTAACATTTATAAAGCGGGCCGAAAATTTCGCAACGACTCAGCCAGCCGCTGAATAAAAGGGGGGGGGGGGATGAGTAATTGAAATTTCAAAGAGAATGTTCATTGTAATACTAAAAGTACATTCTTTGGTTGTTTGTAAATGCATCCCAAATATGCTGTTTTGATAGGTAATTGACAAAATTATGATTTAATGCAGCAAAAATATGTATGGCTTGATTAAATGATTCCCAGTTGGTAATCTAATAGTTTATCTTAATTTTGTTTTGTACGATCTCCAGGTGCAAGATCGTTTTAGTAGGGGAGAATTCTAGTGGTATGCTGATTTAGGCAACACATTGACCTAAAGGGGGCGCTATAGCAATAAAGGAGTTGGGTTGAGTTGGTCAATTGTACGGTTATTAGTTTGACTGTGTATACATCTAAACGTTGAATAGCATTTAATTATGTTCCCAGTAGTATGCCGGGAACGGGTAAACAACCCCTGGTCTTGAATTCCTGCATTAGATTTACATGTGTTCATTTCCGACAAATACATTAGACAATTTATAATAATGTTTTCCAGGACCTGACATTCTCGTGGAGATATAGACTCTTCCCATTTTCGTCCGTGCCTAGTTCAAGTCACTCTATCTTTTTCCAGATAGTTCTGGATTCGATGGCATATATTACCAAGAATATGTTTAAAATAAAGTAAATGAATATTATTTACGTATTTAGATCTTCTTAATGTTATTATTGCTGTTGAATGTGTGTATATTCATTTTACAAATCCTCTTAATGTTGATAATGTTGTTGAACTGTACAATTATTATATAAATTAAGTATAAAGGGAAGTTTTTCTTCTTTAATGTTTTGAAGAATATTATTTCTTAGTTATCGACCCAGTAGTTCATAATTATTGTTAATGAATCCCTTTGTAGCGTCTATGTGCCTGATAACATCAAAAGCGAAAAGGTTACACCGTTTTCAAAAAGTTTAAACAAAATAATGTTACCAATATTTCACATATTTCATTTCTAACAAGTATATCACAGGTATGGACACGAATTGTGTACATCGGAATATATACATTCTTACAGCTCCACCATGTGTTCACTGACTGACAATTTGCTTTTCATGAAACGCATAGTACATCCCATACTTTAATCTCATTTATCGAGTAGCCTGAGGTCAAGGGTTGAATGTCATTACGTGATGATGATGTACCCTTATTAGCCCACTATGTCAAGAACTTCTTGAGGTTTGAGCTTCAAACATGATGACAGTATTACTATGGAAAGATGATCCAATTACATATTGAGGCTAGTAGGTTAAGATTATTGTCATCAATTGGCATTTGATTACTTAGTATAGGATTTTGTTTCCATTGTCATATATCACGAATAATTTCATCCATTTATTATACTGAATTTAGGGCGGAGGCAAATAGGACGCGTAGTCTCATTTGTCTTTTTTAATGTATATACTAATCAAAATAATACGTGTGTTTTCTTCTTGTAATCCACGGAAAAACAAACTCTGCTTTTTAATTGTATTTCTCTTTTCACTTAAATTAGACTTAATTTATGATATGCTTATATGTTTTGTATCCTTTAATGATTTTATAACGTGTCAACAATTAATTACGAAAAAGTTTCATTTCATATGTTGTATTGCAAATGGCATTTGAAGTTCATTTTATGTATGAATTGTCTCATGTTTTGATCGAGTAATGGACACAAATATTATTTCAATTGAATTTAATTGAACCAACCATGTCAAACAAATCTGTTTTGCCCACATGGTAACCTATTGAAATGTGCGTACCTGATAATGGCGTACTAGGAGGCTTATTTCTATAGGACATACGATGGCTAGGTATTGAAATTGCCCTTGTTTGTTTGTTTGTTTATTTCATTTTATCACGGTGGCATTCTTCAGCCAATGGTTGTTCTTCAGCATGGCCGTGCCTTTAAAGACCATATCCAAACTGACAAATGAAATGGAAAAATTATATATCAACGGAAAGCTTATAAGCCATACATTAAAATAATATCAATTATATGTAATTTTAGTGTCTGTCGGAGGAGTATCATCTCTCTGAGAACTCAAAATCTAAAGCTTTGAAAATCGGAAGCTGTCGACCTAAAAACTTGCATGCTATCCACTGGATGACATTATCCTATGTGAAGTACGCATATTCACGACGACTTTGCTTTAATTAAGCACGGCTCATCGACACAGCTATATAGGTGAACCGATGGGCTCCGCATGTTTCAAGTTTATTTATTTCACTAAATCAAAAATAACAAATTGAACATAATGAACAATGGTAATTATTATAACTAAACATGCAATATAGAAAACATAATTTACATGATAAAAGTTATAACAGAGAATACAATCATATAAATCAATCAATAAAGTGGGGGATCTACTAAAAAGCAAAGCATGTATTATGTAGGTCCCGGTTCATAGGTTTGTGTATAAATAAGGGTATCTGAATTAACATATTTACAAAAGCATATGATTACACGAGGGTTATCTTAAAGTGACACATTTTACTAAACATAAACAATTGAAAAAAGGAAGAGTTTTATCCTTTCCTCAGCATAAACAAATATATTATACATTAAATAAAATGATGAATGCTTGTTTTAGCACTACTTGTGTAAAGAGAAAGAATATTTGCAAGGAAAACAATTCAGAAAAGAGAACAGGTACATAAGGAAACATGGGTGACTTCGGCAAATTTGACCCCTGTTGACCATTTATATCAAGTTAGATTTTTATCGAGCGATCGAATAATTTTTTCGAGTAATTCTCTCTCTGGCTGCAAATACGTTATGAACGGTTTCGTTACATAACCTGTATGGCACTCCCATTCATCCATTGTATAATATGATCTTAGTGTCGCCTGTTACAGAAGCTATACATGTTTTCAATGGAGACCGGGTCTCACTTACATCACACATAAACACATTTAGACACTTCCCTTTAGATCTATTTCGTATATCAATAACTAATCAACCAAATGCTCCCAAATTTCGTTTCGATATTAGTTATGTGTATGACCATGCAGACAAGCAAATTTTATGATAACACGATGTTTATGGGAATTCTTCTTCAATATGCAAATGATGTTCAAATTGCATGTCTGTTACGATCAACTTTAACCAGACGGTTCTTTTTGTCAAAGATCATTCCATGAGATCTAATGAGGGACGCCTTATAGGGCGAAATTTGTTACAGCTGAGAGCTGACAGGTATGAGCTGAGAGTTTCACAACACTTGTTATCAGTGACAAATGACAGTTGTTGTTATAAGCTACTGAAATCCTTGCTTCTGATTGGTTATCAGCAGATTTGACACTGATTTTTGTCCTTTGTTATTATAAAAAGGCTTTGTGATACGCCCCCCTGGTGATCGTTCCTTCGTCATTCAACTTAGATCAATCCGCTGCAGATCACAGAATTTGTCAAATATAAAAATATCCAAGCTAGGTTTATGTGCGTCATATAACGCGTTTTGACGCGTTTCAGACGAAGGATTGTCTGAACATTTGTCTGAAACGCATCGAAACGCGTCATATGACGCACATAAACCTAGGTTTGTCGGCAAACCCCCTTTGTGAATTCGGGCCATTATGTTCAGCCAGCCCTACGCTATGAACAGCATGGTCACGATCTTTTTTTGGTGATAAATACTTTAGGATTAATCTTAGAACGAATATAGTTTTCTGTAATTTAGCTTCCTGAAAACTTGTTCACGTTTATACGTCAAGTTTTCTAGCGCTGATTTAGAGAAACACATGTAGGCCTAGATATTTCATTTAGTTCTGTTCGAAGGGAAGCTCATGAAATAGAAAGGAATTCTTTTGCCACGAGACGTTTTAGCGTTAGGGCCTACGTCGGGTAGCAGGGCCGCGGCAAATTTGGCCCCACATTGATCCACCACTAATTACATTGCCCTGCCTTTCTTCCTCTTCTACACCGTCGTCATTCGTAATTCCGATTAATCCTTCGTTTTGTGTTAATGCAGTCGTAATTAAACGATTCCATTTTGAATAAATAGGGCCTTACAAATGATAAAGCCAATAGTGCACAACATTTGGCCCTTAGGCATTCATGCATCCTCTTTCTATTGACTTGTATTTACCTATCGTTGATATTTCAAGTTCATCGTCAATGTTCGCAATACAGGCGTATACTGCTTTTAACTTTTAAACCGACTGTAGCCCGAATGTTGGTTTCTTTTGTAGGTTCCTGCCAAGTTTTTTGATATTTATACGACTATGTTTTAGTGTTCATTTAGATGAACATGTAGATATTTCATTAAAAACCTGTCTGAAGAGAAGCTTATGGGAAGATGAAGGAACTACATGTACTTTGCCACGAGACAGTGCGCTGTGAAAATACAGTAGAAAAACCGTCTGAAAAACCTTATTTGGCTTCTCCCCTGCTCACGACTGTTTCAAAAGAGGAACGCGTCTCTATTCTTTGAAGCCTACACACTGAATAAAGTTAAATCAACGTGAACCTAATTTTGAAATAATCATCGGCTCGAAAAGCAACTTTGGTGGACGTTTGTACGCAGGAGAATGATCTCTAATTTGCTGAAAAGTTGTGGCACGAGTTTTTTATCTCTTTGGAAGTCAGCTTCAACTGTCTAGATCAAGGAATTTCTGAAGCCCTATCTATTTTGCTAGATAACACTGTATTGTTTTGGCCAAATCGGCCCTGTTAAAGTGAAATCTTGTTTTGGCGACCCTATTATGGGAAGCGATATGTGCAGCACTTTGTTATTGCAAAGTAAAAGGGGCACCCGGCCTAAATAAAATACTTTTTGGATTCGATTCGATTGGATTAATTATACTTCTGCATTGAGGGTACAATAGTTATAGCAAGAATCAGTATGTGGTCTTGGGGCTACGGGATTGCTGTTGGCAAATTCGTTGTACTTTTTATTGAATCTGGCATCACGAAGTCTTTCGGTGTTTTTATCCCTACAATGGTCGAGCGTCTGGAGTCTGATTATGCTACTGTCGGATTGATATGTAGCTTTCCTGCAACATTTGCGTACCTCTTTTGTAAGTAAAATGTGTTATAAACAAACTGTTGGTATTGGTGGTACAAGTAGTAGTTAGCAGTAGATGTAGAAGTAAAGATGTTAACGATGTTAACGTACGCGCGTGTTATGACCTATATTTGACCTTCGATGACATGACCTGTTGACCCTTGACCTGACGTATATGTGATATGAATATGAATTACCTTTGATGACGCGTCATGAAGATATGATGGATAATGTGATTTCACAAAATGGCGCCTGGATGACGTCATGAAGAGTTGATGAACTTGATAAATTTGCTGTCACGTTTCATGACAATGACCTGTAATAATGAATTAAAAAGCATGAAGAATTGCATTTTTTCTAATTCCCTAACAGGGTACCCACTAACTTTACCTGGGTATAAAGTGTCATGCCAAAAGACATTACCGAGGGGAATGCAGGGGGTAGGACCAACGCCTACCCCACCCCCAACTTCGCTCTTCATCCCCGTCGTCCTCCCTCTCCCCCACCTTGAATGTAATTCCTTATTTATTTGGGTAACTGTCACCTCATATTTGGGCAGCAATATGGTCTAATCATGTTTTCATGTAAGTATACCTCTGACATTTTGATGATGGGGAATTCGTAAACGTTTCTAAAAACAGTGTTTACTTTTACATATAATTACCTCATATGTTTTCATATTTGTAACTTTATTTAGCATCTTTTCTCCTTTTTTCTCAACATATCAGGTCCTTTTGTAGCACTCGTTCTGCAGAAGATCAACCATCGTTTTGTCGCTATGTTAGGCGGAGTGTTGTGTGGATCATGTATTATTGCCAGCGCTTTCTTCAAAAACTCAGTTTCTGTAGGAGTCTGTCTCGCTTTATCAGGTAAGCTAAATATCTTTAAGTTTAGCTATGTAATCAAATATTTCATTATGTAGCTCATTGTGTGCCCTGCATGGTAGATAGAGAACCATACATTCGGTAGCTTATGAAGGTGCCAGGCTGGGCGGTCATGAATAAACATGACTATGACGTCATGAACGTCATCCGCATTGCTCAACTTGCGCTGCATGCAATGCAATAAATAGCGGGAGTTATAATTTTGTAGTAGTCTATTATACATTTACTCATCATTTTCGTATACGCGCCATTTTGTAGAACTATCATTAAGTATTTTCGCTCCAACATTGCATCAGCCTTTAACCAAAATATTATATTAAATTATAAATTACCTTAAAGTATGATTCAATTGATATTATGTAAATTATATTTAAAAGAAATGAATCAGTCAGAGACAATCTTTCTTAATGCTAAATATATTACTCATTGCGGATAGAGTATCGAAAATAATATCGCTAGTGATATTCGTTTGTCTCGCAATGTGGTCAATAAGGAATCTAAAAGTTCACGACGTTTCGTACGCATCTGCAATACTTCGTCTGGTGATAATAACTACTGTAAGCAAGGGTCTTTTATACTCTACGATGCGTACGAAACGTCGTGAACTTTTAGATTCCTTATTGACCACATTGCGAGACAAACGAATATCACTAGCGATATTATTTTCGATACAATCTTTCTTATTCAAGCTTTCGACTTCATCCAACTAACTACCCTATCCTTCCAGCCTAGGACCAACTTTAGTAAATCTCTCATGAACTCCAAATATATATCGCGTATCAAAACTTATCAGGAAGTTTGGTAGATTCCCATTTAATATAAGCTATGTGATCTAAAAATATATTTCATTTAAACAAATTACTAATATCCTGTTAAATGATACCTTATCCAAAACGCATGACTGAGCAGCTGCCATTTTAAAAATGATGGTTAAAATCATATTATATCAAGTTCGGGTTGAAGCATAACGCCTTTATTAATTTCATATACAGCCAAGTATATGCTACTTTACGACCCCTTTATGGACAAAAAAAAAATATTCCGTTATTAATAACGAAGAAAATGAAAGTTCAAGACATTTTATGTACAGTAATGAGAGAGGAGCTCGCAATATACGCCATAACGTTGCCAACTAAAGACATAACATTCTTATTTTTTATTGGATTTTGCTCAAACTGTCACTGAGCTGCTCCTTTTATGAAGAAGCCAACTAAAGACTCATTAGGATGTACTTCTCCTTCAATGGAGTAAGTCCAAGCCCGCCCCCTCCCACCCCCCCCACTCCCGGAACGGGGGTACGCACATGCGTGTTCCCAAAATCTCCGGCTCCTAAACAAAAAAAAGTCCACTCGTATTGAATTTACACACCGGACTTATGCCTGTAAAGGGGGGGGGGGGGATACTGGGAAAAAGCATATGCGTACCCTCAATAACACTGCGTAGGGGGGAGGGGGAGGGATCCAAGGCTGGGTGGAGTTAGTGATATGATTGATACAAAGTTTGTTTTCTTCTTCTGAATTAATGTCATATTATCAAGAGAATCATATCATTACATCAATGAAATTATATTATGACGGCATTCATAGTTTTATTATTTGATATATTGGCTGGTGCAATACTGAAGCAGGAATAAGGAATGATAGATCTACGAAATGGCGCATATATGATTACGAAAGTGATGAGTAAATACAAAACATATGGGGCTGCTAAATCATTATAACTCCCGCGGCTCATAGGCCATTGTATTGCACAGCGTAAGTTGAGCGATGAGAATACGTATCATGACGTCATAGATCTATTTATTCATGACCGACCAGCCTGGCACCTTCTAGCCTCTTGTCGATGGAATTGACCTTCAAGGGACAAACTTGCCAGAGGTTGAACAGCATTTGGAAAAGAAAATGAACTTGTTTAACACGGGTAGGCCAGTCCTAAAGATCATGAAGACTAGAACTAAATGGAAATGGAGTAGTGCGAGTCTGTTTTATTTCTAGTAATAGTCATTATTTTTATCCTTTCATTTTTTTCCCGCAGGTGTTGGCTTGTCGATGACCTTCATGCCCACAATGATTGCACTGAATGATTTCTTCAGAGAAAAATTCGTTTTGATGAACACAATCACGTTGTACGGCTACACCGCTGGATCCATGCTACTCCCTATTGTAATGGAAAGGTCATTCGAAGCATATGGCTATATAGGGGCGTTTATTATCCTTGGCAGTATCGCCTTTAACCTTGTCGCGTGTGGTGCAACGATACGCAAGGCACCCCAAAACGCGGCTACAAATGAAGGCAAAAGGCATGTTAAAGTGAATGAGAAACAGAAGTGTCTCTCTGAAGGAGAATCCTCGAAGCAAACAGAAAGCATTCGTTGTCGTGAGGAGGAGGAGGAAGTGGAACAAGAGGAGAAGGAGGAGGATGAAGAGGGAAAAGAGGAGGAGGAGGAGGAGGA
Organism: Strongylocentrotus droebachiensis; assembly: GCA_035222895.1. Lineage (NCBI taxonomy): Eukaryota > Metazoa > Echinodermata > Echinoidea > Camarodonta > Strongylocentrotidae > Strongylocentrotus > Strongylocentrotus droebachiensis. The sequence goes on along the minus strand of JAVYIG010004274.1, from coordinate 39,583 downwards.
GGAGGAAGAGGGAAAAGAGGAGGAGGAGGAGGAGGGGGAGGAGGAGGAGGAGGAGGAGCGGGAGGAGGAAGAGGAGGAGGATGATAGTAAAGATCGCGTCTTGGAGGAAAGGTATTTGATTCAAACCGAGAGACGTAACATTAGTAAGCAGGAAACATCCCCGAATTATCGCTCATCTGGGACAAGTTCCGTCTTTCAAATCGACAACCGGTCATGTGGACTATTAAACGAACCACTCTTCCTCTTCACCATTCCGATTCATTTATTGTACATGTTCTCTATGTATGCGTGGATGCTGTTTCTGGTACCTCACGCTGGACACCTGGGAATCCCTTCTTCTAAAGCAATCTTCCTCTCCACAATTGGCGGAATAGGAGGCATCATCGGTCGGACCATCTTCATCATCCTCGTCGGCAAAGGCATCAATGTTTATGTCGTCTACTCCACCGTAGGCCTCATCGGCACGGTATCATTTCTGCTGGACTTCATCAGTTCTGCTTACGCGGTGCGTGCTACCTTGGCTTTTCTCCAAGGTTTCTCCTTCTTCATCGAGGATACTATTATGACCAGTTTATTCAAAGATGCAGTCTTTGACGATCGGAATTTTAACATGGCCGTGGCTCTCAGTTTATTCGTAGACGGACTAGGGGCGACATGTGCAGGAACAATTACAGGTGAGTAATTCATAGCCAGCTTCTTCTTAAGAGAGAAAGATGCGTTTATGGAAGTTTCTCCTGCTTTGTCAGGCAATTCATGTACCTCAAATAATTCGAACTCTTTAACAAATATCTACCTGGGAGAAAACTTTTAAGAGTTTCAATACTTTAAGCTATGATCGCGCCCCCATTCGCATGTTTCCATAAGTTTTGGCCCAAACTTTGTTCGCAATTTTAACATTACAAATCCCTGAAAAATTCTTATAATTATGGTATGATCATTTCCTAGGTTATCTGTTTGATGTCACCCAGTCATTCACGAAGGTGTTCATCATTATCGGCTTCCTTCACGCCATCATGGTCGTTCATCTTTACGTCGTATCGATCCTCATCAAGAGACGACGACAAAATATCAGCTCTGATTTTGACCACTGAGGATTTAGAGGAGGAGGCAGAAACTTCTACTTATCCTCTTCCCTTTTAACATAAATAAGGTGCCGGAACAAGTTGATACCGAACAACCTATTACTATCGTGCGAATGGTTAGTAATGGCTAATAGTAATAACTACCTGTATTTCCATGAATTTAGGATACTGTTTTGTTTTTAGTATGCATATTCTACAATGAACCTGGTCATTGGCCTTGAATAATTTAGGAGTTTACTTTCTTATTACTTCCAATACTTTGCAAAAATCTTTGTCGTCATTTTGGTGTCTTAGAAAATCGACGACGAACAAGAGCTTACCAAATTGTTACCAAATAAATAACGCATACGTTTTCGTTATTAGGGACTTTTAGATTTACACGTCGACATAGTGGACTGCTACGTGTGACGTCCTTTTAAGGTACTGGTGATTAAAGACCAATATCGGTTCTAACTTTCATAGGTAAAGTTTTGAAAAATGATAAATATCAGATTAATCAAACTTCTAGAAAAAAATCTTATATTCTATTACCATCAATATGGATTCAAAAAGAAATATAGTACTAAATTGTCATTGATCAACTTGATAAATTCTACTTTGAAATCTTTAAATCAGGGAAAAAGTAACTCTTGGTATGTTCATCTATTATTAAACAAAAGCATTTGACACAATTAATCATAATATATTACTAGGTAAACTTTCTAGTTATGGCATTCGAGGGTTACCTCGTAAATAGTTTGAGGACTATCTCAGTAACCGAATTCAAATTGCTCAGTGTGTTCCAACGTTACCTGAAAGAAGGAAGATACGATGTGGTGTTCCACAAGGATCAGTATTAAGGCCAACTCTGTTTTTGATTGATGTAAATTATTTGCCAACAGTTACTGATTACTTCACTTTACGGTTGTTTGCCGATGATTCCAACATATTTCATACTTTTCCTGCTGACCAGGGTGAAATTGATGTAAATGAAGTGAATAACAACATACAGAAGATGCATAAGTGGTGCATTGCTAACAATCTTAGAATTAATTTGGGGCCTGTCACCACGAAATGAGTCCAGTTGGTCAAAAATTGTATTCCTGTTTTTAAGTATTATATGAATCTACATTAAGTAAGCTTTAAATTAAGGGGTCACACATTACAATTCATAAATTATATCCAGAAATATGAACAAAAACCTAATTGGACTTTATAAACAATGGGATTACCCAGTTTTGAGAAATGCATCATTTTCGTGATAATTTCAGATTACATAGCCTATATTATTTGCCAAAAAATGTTAGAAGGAGATATTTTCGTGACCTAAGCTCTGGGGACATAAACTACATGACATTAATAAGTCGATTTTTGGAAAAATCTTAAATGTGGTAGGTGGGTCAATTTTCAGTACATACACACTATACATCGCTATTACTATGATTGAGCCTAATGCGACACTGGACTCATTTCGTGGTGACTGGCCCCATTTAATGAATACTAATTTCATGTTTATAGGTAGTAGGAGGAAAACAATAGGTAGGTATGAATGGTAAACTGAAAACCGCTGGCGAGGAAATTAATGAGGTTGATGTTGACCCTTTTTGGGGGGTTCACATCTAAAGACATTTGTTTTTGAATGGTCATAACATTTTGTTTTGCCAATCAGTGTATTAAAAAGAAAGTTGGGGTGCTATTTAGATTGCGACATTTTGTTCCTAGCCGTATCTGATATTACAAATATTACAAATATGTGTAATTTATTAATTATAATTGTGATTAAGTTATGATAAAACATCGATAGTTCTCGGTTTCGTTTTTTTCTGGGTCGCACTGTATAAAGCATTTTTACAACCACACATTTCTTACGGGAATAGAGGTGTGGGAAAACACTTATAAGACTAGCGTATTAAGAAGTATATTGTATTTGCAAATAATGGCAGTTCGTGCTATAACAGTTTAATAGTGAATAGAGAACTCTTACATCTCCATTATTTAAGATTGCACATCCTAAATGTGTATAATTTACATGATTTATCAATTTCTACTTTCATGTTTGATCTAGTCAATGATAATGTGCCTCATATTTCGATAGAGTACTGTGACATTATAGAGCATAGCTATTCCACAAGACAAGAAAGGTGGACAATAATGTCTTCCAAATTTAGAACGACATAAGGTCAATTTTCATTGTCTTTTGTGGGCAGTACTTTTTGGAAAAGATTACCTATTAATGTCAGATCAATAAGGTCTAGAAATAGGTTTCGAAATTCTGTAACAAGTCATTTGCTGAACAAATCATGAACTAAATAATCTGCATAATTATGTACAAAAAATATTTTTTACTTTATGAGGATGTACATTGTAAGCCATTGTTAAGAATTCTTATTAGATTAAGTATCGATTTTAATTGTAAATTCATTATTTTTTAGTTCATTACGTTTTCTAAACTGATTTGACACATTAGTTTGTTTAGCTGTTTACGGGGTAAGGCTCGACTAGCACGTTTGTTATTATCTGGCACCATTTACCAACCAATAGTTTCTCTTCTTGTATATGTAAACACATTGTATCAAATGTATTACTGTATTGCTGTTGGTAAATAAATAAAATAAAATAAATATTGCCGGTAATTGTACCTATATAGCTGAAACACTTTGTAATTACTTTTTTCTCAATTGTTAACAAATTTAGAGCTGACAAATAAAGAGGACACTTTTTTTTCTTTTTTTTGGGTCTCGAAATTTGGAAATTTGACATTTTGACCCGTTGGGGGGGGGGTAAGGTCACCTTTTTTAGGTCGGCCATGGGAATATTTTTTTTTTATTTTTTAATAAATAATTAAAAAAAAAAAAAAAAAAAAAAAACCAAAAGGGGGGGGGGGGGGGGGGTTTTATGGGTTTTTTTTTTTTTTTTTGGGGGGGGGGTTTACACACAAAAAATTACCAAAGGGGGGGTTTAACCCCCCAAATCCCCCCCCCGCCCCCCCCCCCCCCCCCCCCCCCCCCCCTGCGTACGCGCCTGTCTGCTAGTATATCCTTTCACCAAAATCACAACATGCACACTCAATCGAAGCCCGAAAACAAGACTACGGACACGCATGTGACTTGTCTTTGTTGACGACAAACGTTACTGCGTCGCCTTTATGCATTCGTTCACAGTGGGTTAGGGTTAAGTCGGGCTTTCCTCAAGGGACATTGCCCGGACCTTTACTCTTTCTAATCTACGTTAACGACATACCGGACGAGTTATCCTCGACTGTACGTCTATACGCTGACGACTGTATATTATACTCTGGCATCAAAACTCAATTTGACGCTACCAGACTACAGGACGACCTTGACAGACTTTCTGCATGGGTGGATAAGTGGCAAATGCAACTAAACCCCCCCCCCCCCCCAAATGTCATGTTCTTAGATTTAACGCTTCTAGATCCCCTGTAATAACCAAGTACACCATTGGAGGTACCGTATTACAGGAAACCCCCTCTCACTCGTACCTTGGGGTAGAGATCTCCAATGATTTAAAGTGGGATAAACATATTTCTAACATAACATCATCTGCAAATAAGGTCAATGGATTCATCCGTAGAAACCTTATATCATGACACTAAACAAACTAAATCCTTAGCTTACACAACCCTAGTCCGTCCAATTGTAGAATATAGTTCTAGTGTCTGGGACCCATATACCAAAGAACATACGCAGGAAATTGGCAAGGTTTAAAGAAGGGCAGCCAGAATGGTATGGATATTCTACACGTTTTAGGCCTTCTACTTGTACGTGTTATACGAACGGAGAAGGCATTTTTTCTTCCTCCAAATCCACATTTATTATTGACTCTGTATTATTAGGTGACCGGACGTGTAGTGTAGCATATCTCCTAATGAGTGTAATGTTTCAACATTCTCTATCTCTCTCGATCTGTCAATATCACTACCATTTAACTTTCTTCCTCTTCACTTTTCTGTCATCAATATTAACATCTGATCACAATTCCTCGGGTTAGGATTAACGCTTCTTCTACTCATTAGCCTTACCCCGACCCATCCAAGCTGCCGTCAAACCCATGATACATGTAGGCTACTTGGCTGGGTCGGGGGTAAGTCTAGCTCTTTGGTCCCATGGTCAGATTCGGTGAATGCCTCTTGGTTTTTACTTATCTCCATCGATACTAATTTATCCATCTTACATTTCTTATCTGCACATTTTCTCATCACGATTCTCGACCGTCAACATCGCTTTTCTTGCTGCTCTGTACGATTCAACATATTTGTAGAATAAATAATCAGAACTTAAACTTATGAACGAAGCGTTATTTTGTCGTTTGTTCCCATACTTCTGTCATAAACTTATTGGTAACAGGGTTATAACCAACAGTAGTCAGCAAAACCATGATTACTGTATCTACATCCTTCTTTACTAAATGAGCTTATACATAGGCGTGTTATATGAGTGGAAGGTGGATTTATTTAAAACAAACCACATCCCCCAGTTATAGTTTATTAGTTACTACATGTGTTATGTCTCGATCAAAGCGGCAGATCACATTATTCGTCTCCGTGACGAAATTAATGTCTAGTTTTTTCTTCTTGTCATTTGTGTTTCTTTCAAATCCATGGAAAAAGGCACTGTAATTTCGTTTGATATCTCTTTTCATTTAAATAAGACTTAATTTATGATATAATTATCTATTTTGTGTCCTTTTGTGATTTTATTACGTGTACAAAATTCAAGATTGTGTAATTATGAACAAGTTTCATTTAATATGTTGTATTGCAAATGTCATTTAAAGTTCATTTTATGTATGATTTTTTGTAATGTTTTGATCGAGTTATGGACAAAATGATTATTGAATTGAACCAACCATGGCAATCACATCTGTTTGCCCCCATGGTAACCTATTGAAATGTGTAAACATGACAATGGCGTACTCGGAGGCTTATTTCTATAGGACATACAATAGCTAGGTATTGCAAGTACCCATGTTTGTTTTTTTGGTTATATATTTCATTTTATCACGGTGGCATACTACAGCAAATGGCTGTTCTTCAGCATGGCCGTGCCCTTATAGACCATATACAAACTGAAACATCAAATGGAGGAATTATATATCAACGGAAAGCTTATAAGCCATACATTACAATAATTTCATTTATATGTCATTTTAGTGTCTGTCAGAGGAGTATCAGCTCTCTGAGAACTCAAAATCTAACACTTTGAACATCGGAAGTTGTCGACCTAAAAACTTGCATGCTATCCACTGATGACATCATCCTATGTGAAGTACGCATATTCACGATGACTTGGCATTAATTAAGAACAGCTCATCGACACAGCTATATAAGTGAGACGATGGGCTTCGCATGTTTCAAGTTTCAAGTTTCAAGTTTATTTATTTCACTTCATCAAAAATAACATAATTGAACATAATGAACAATGGTAATTATTATAACTAAACATACAATATAGAAAACATAGTGTACATGATAATAGTTATAACAGAGAATACAATCATATAAATCAATCAATAAAGTGGGGGATCTACTAAAAAGCAAAGCATGTATTATGTAGGTCCCGGTTCATGGGTTTGTGTATAAATAAGGGTATCTGAATTAACATATTTACAAAAGCATATGATTACACAAGGGTTATCTTTAAGTGACACATTTTTACTAAACATAAACAATTGAAAATCGTAAACAATTGAAATAAAGGAAGAGTTCTGTGCTTTCCTCAGCATAAACAAATATATATATACATTAAATAAAATGATCAGTGCTTGTTTTAGCACTACTTGTGTGGAGAGAAAGAATATTTGCAAGGAAAACAATTCAGAAAAGAGAACAGGTACGTAAGGAAACATGGGTAACTTCGGCAAATTTGACCCCTGTTGATCATTACTTTGGAGCAGTCCGTAAAAATAGGTTTTAATTTGATTTAGTGCAATAATGAAAGGGTAAATACTTGTTATTCCTTTATATTTATATTCTACATTCATTCAGTTTTCCATTTATATCAAGTTAGATTTTTATCGAGTGATCGAATAATTTTTTTCGAGCAATTCGCTCTCTGGCTGCAAATACGTTATGTACGTTTTCGTTACATAACTTGTATGGCACTCCCATTCATACATTGTATAATATGATCTAATAAGCGAGTCGTAATTAGGATTTGCGCATGGGCAGATAAAGGTCATTCGTACCAAAATTGTAAAACCATTGAGACGAAGACTCGGATCGTGCTCATGAAAGTTATGTAATCAGTATTCATTTATGCACCAACAGTACGTTTATCTGATACACAGGTGGAAGTATTCTTCTCAAGAGGCAAACAAAAGGTATTCATGAAGCACCTCCATAACTTTGGCAGTGATTATTCTAAAATGCACAAGTGGGACGTATCCATAGTGTAAAAGATCTGTGGATATTTGGGGGTCATGCGTTCCAGAGCTATTTACGAACTCGCTTATTTTCGCCTGTTACAGGCACTATATATGTTTTCAATGTAAAACGGGTCTCACCTACATCGCACATAAACACATTTAGACACTTCCCTATTTCCTATCTCAATAACTAATCAACCAAATGCGCCCACATTTCGTTTAGATGTTATTTATGACCATGCAGACAAGCAAATTTTTATAATAACACGTTTTTTATGGGAATTCTTCTTCACTATGCAAATGAGGTTCAAATTGCATGTCTGTTACGATCAATTTTAACCCGACATTTCTGTTTGTCAAAGATCATACCATGACTTTTAATGAGGGACGCCTTTTAAGGCCCTTTTACACTTTCACGGATCGCATCACGGATCATCCCGGATCTTAATCCGGGGTGTTCCGGTGTGCGACACCACGATTTCTTCTCGATGCCGGTGTGGATACGTTCCGAACTGGGTGTATACACGGGCAAGTACGGTGTCTCCACGGACAGACAAGGTAGCAACGCGGACCACGCCGGAAACGCATACGGAGCTAACACGGATTTCAAGGAAGAGCACGGAGGCTACTGGTACTTTTACGGTCCTTACACGGAGGTGTACGTTGTCTATTGGGATATCTCCGGAATGTTGACGGGTGACTTGAGCTTGTAGGCGCTCATTTGATATACGGAATTTCAAACCCGGATGAAACCGGTGTTAATACGGACCTCCCGGTGTCTATACGGACTGTCCCGGATGTATTCGGCGGCTACACGAAGGTACACGGTGCCTACAGAGAAGAGGACGGATTGTTTCATCCGTGAACTCCGGGATGAAAAATTAAGCAAGCTTAATTTTTTCCACGGATATGCCGGTACGCCAAGGATCACGCCGGATGCCTCCCCGGTGTATACACGGTAATACCGGAGATAACACGGATGATCCCGGAGCGACGATCCGGGATGATCCGTGATGCGATCCGTGAAAGTGTAAAAGGGCCTTTAGAGCGAAATTTGTTACAGCTGATAGCTGACAGGTATGAGCTAAGAGTTTCACAAAACTTGTCATCACTGACCAATTACAATTGTTGTTATAAGCTGCTGAAATACTTGCTTCCGATTGATTATCAGCTGATTTGACACTGACTTTTGTCATTTGTCATTGTAAAAAGGCTTTGTGAAACGGGTCCCTTGTGATCGTTCCTTCGTCATTCAACTTAGATCAAGCTGCTGCAGATCACTGAATTCGTAAAATATGAAAATATGAAATGGAGTTCTATGTGCATCATATAAAGCGTTTTGACGCGTTTCAGACCAAGGTTTGTCTGAACATTGGTCTGAAACGCATCGAAACGCGTCATATGACGCACATAAACCTAGGTTTGTCGACTAGCCAGTCCTGCTGTATACTACGCTATGAACGGTACGGCCAACGATCTTTTTGGGTGATAAATGCTTTAGGAATAATCTTAGAACGAATGTAGTTTTCTGTAATTAAGGTTCATGCGACTTCGAAATTCCAATAACTCTTTCGATTGTATTGCAATGCAGTCGTAAATAAACGATCTTTGAATAGATGGGGCCTTGCATAGGGAATGATGAAGCCAGGACTGCGCATCCTTTGTCCCATAGGCAATCATGCATCCTCTTTCTATTAACATGTATTTATATGTCGTTGATATCGCAAGTTCATCGTCAATTTTCGCAATACAGGCCTACTGCTCTTAACTTTGAAATCGATTGTAGCCCACATGTCGGTTTCTTTTTAAGGTTCCTCCCAAGTTGTTGATATTCATACGACTATTTTCTAGTGTTCATTTAGATGGACATTTGTATATGTCATTAAAACCTGTTTGAATAGAAGCTGATGGGAATTTTGAGGAACTACCTGTACTTTGCCACGAGACGGTGTGCTGTAAAATACATTAGAAACCCGTCTGAATGACCTTATTTGACTTCTCCCCTGCTCACGACTGTTTCAAAAGAGAAACGCGTCACTATCCTTTGTAAACGCTGAATAAAGTTAAATCAACGTGGACCTAATTTTGAAATAATCATCGGCTCGAAAAGCAACTTTGACGGACGTTTGTACGCAGGAGAATGATCTCTTGTTTGCTGCAAAGTTGTGGAACGAGCTTTATACCTGTTTGGAAGTCAGCTTCAACTGTCCAGTTCAAGGAGTTCTGAAGCCCTATCTATTTTTCTATACAACGCTGGATTTTTTCTGCAAAATTAGCCCTGTTTTTTAGTGAAATCTTGTTTTGGTGACCCTTTCATGTGAATCGATATGTGCAGCGCTTTGTTAACCTGAAGTAGAAGGGGCGCCAGGCCCAAATCAAATACTTTTTGGATTCGATTGGATTGGATTAATCATACTTCTGCATTGAGGGTACAAATAGTAATAGCAAGCTTCAGTATGTGGTATTGGGGCTACGGGATTTTTTGTGTGCAAATTCGTCGTACTTTTTTATTGAAACTGGCATCGCGAAGTCTTTCGGTGTTTTTATTCCTACAATGGTCGAGCGTCTGGAGTCAGATTATGCTACTGTCGGATTGATAAGTAGCTTGCCTGCAACATTTATGTACCTCTTATGTAAGTAAAATGTGTCATATACAAACTGTTGGTATAAGTGGTACTAGTGGTAGTTAGCAGTACATGTAGAAGTAATTATGATAACGATAATTACACTACTACGTATCATCATCATCTTTTTCATAATTGAAATATTATTAATAATAATAATAACAATAATAATAATAATAATATTGATAATGATATTTAGAATGATAAAATGATAACAACTATGATAATACTAGCAACAACTTCAAGAACTAAAATATTAATGGTGATAATAACAATCATCAAGAAAGTCATCATCGTCATCATTGGTCAAAAGTAGTAGTATATATTATTGATGTTCTTGTTGATCATTAGTGGTAGGCCTGTAATAATGAATTAAAATGGTTAATGTAAGACAAAACATGACGAATTGCATTTATTTTTATTCTCTAACAGGCTACCCACTTTACTTAAACTGGGTAGAAAGTGGCAAATGTTAATTGATATCTTGCCGAAGGACATTACCAGGGGTAATGCAGGGGATGGGAGCTACGCCCAACCCCCCTCCCTTCCCTTTCCTCTCGCTCTTCGTCCTCGTCGTCCTCCTTCTCCCCCACCTTGAATTTAATTCCTTATTTATCTGTTTAATCATCACCTCATATTCGGGCAGCAATATGGTACAATCATGTTGTCATGTAAGTATTACTCTGACATTTGGATGATGGGGAATTCGTAAACGTTTCTAAAAACAATGTTTCCTTTTGCACGTAATTATCTTACGTTTTTTCATATCTGTAAGTTTAATTTAGTATCTTTTCTCCTTATTTTTCAACATATTAGGTCCTTTTGTAACACTTGTTCTGCAGAAGATCAACCACCGTTTTGTCGCTATGTTAGGCGGAGTGTTGTGTGGATCATGTATTATTGCCAGCGCTTTCTTCAAGAACTCAGTTACTGTTGGAGTCTGTCTCGCTTCATCAGGTAAGCTAAATATATTTTAGTTTAGCTATGTAATCGAATAGTTGATAATGTAGCTCATGTTGTACCATGCATGGTAGATAGAAAACCATACATACAGTAGCTTATGAAGGTGCCAGGCTGAATAAACATGACTATGACGCCATGGACGTCATCCGCATCGCTCAACTTGCGCTGCATGCAAAGCAATGGACAGCGGGAGTTATACTAAATGTAGCAGTCCCATATGTACTTAATCATCATTTTTTGTAATTAAATACGCACCATTTCGTCAAATTATCATTCATTATTTTCGCGCTAGCGTTGCACCAGCATATTACCAAAATATTATAACTTAGAAGGAACTGTATATGACTTTAAATTATGAAATATCCATAAATAATTATAATACTTGTGTACCGCCACAAATATTACATACTTAAACCGTTAAAAAAACAATTAGCGGCTCTTGCGTCGTATTTCAGCCAATGCCGATGTTGGCTTTTTGTTGGCATTTTCGTGTTAGTTATGTTACGCATAACCAGCCGGTTCATGTATTGTTATTTTTAATGAAATAATTAATTAACGGTCACCGTATTTTTTTTAAGTGGAGCTGAATTTTAATGATCGTTTTGGCTAAATTTTACACATTTTGGGGTCTAAAATTACCTTCCTAGCAATTTTAGGCTCTACGAGGGCACTATAAATGTCATAAATAAGAAAAAGAGCAATAACATATCAAACATTTTAAATATGAAGGCTAAATAGTTTTACTTATTCCTTGTGCAGAAAAAAAGAAGGGTCTTGTTTATACAATGTTTGGCAGCAACGATTAGCATTGTCTTCATTTTAAACTCCATCCAGCCTAGCACCCTTCTCCATCCAGCCTAGCAACAACCCCGTCCAGCCTAGCACCATATAGCACCAACTCCATTAAGCCTTTATTTATTTCATATGAAGCCATGTATGATCTCTATTTAACTCTTAAGCTGCCACCCATACAATTCACCCAGTGCCACAGTGCTAATCTCCTGTGTGCCAAGTTAATTGTAAGGTTGGTTCAAGTGCGTGTTGTTTAAATCTTTACAAAAAACAAATCGCTGAATTACTCGAGAAAATCCAATCTGACTGTTGTATACAAAGACGCGTAATCCAAAGCCGATAATCTGATGCACGCGATGGTACATTCAATAGCGTTGTAACAGCACTCAGCACGGTACAATGGCCATGAACAATGACTGTTATTACATATGCTTGCTAGCGTGCACAAAGCAGACAAACGGTAGCGCGCTCGCGTGCACAGAGCACTATAACAATAGCGCGCTAGCAGTCTCATGGCAGGATATGAGTTAAGCTTGCACCAACGCCGTCCAGCCTAGCACCAAAGTGCATCCAGCCTAGCACCAAATTCCATCCAGCTTAGCACCAACTTAAATAAGCCTTATACGAGCCCCATATATCGCTGGATGGAGTTGGTGCAAGCTTAAATAGAGATTGGGCGGGGCGATATATAGAGTTAATGTAAGGCTTAATGGTGGTAGGCCTAATGGAGTTGTGGAGTTGGTACTGTATAGGATGGTTGGAGTTGATGTAGGTATAAACAGAAATTGTGCTAGGCTATATACATGAAGTTAAAGGGGAAGTCTACCCTTAATATCAGGGTGAAATTCAATTAAAATTAGTTGCAATAAGAGCAGAACAACTAGAGAAACAGGTTAGTGAAAGTTTGAGCATAATCGATTTAAAAGAAGCAATTTTTATACATGTTTGAATGTGCGATACAAAAAAAAAATTCAACTCTTTGAAGTATATTACGAGCGCTAAACACGCATCTCGAGATAGCTCCGTGCTATGTTTTTAAATCCATCTTTTTAGCTATTTATTTTTTGCCATCCGACTTCGGATTTCGTCGATTTAGTATTTTAACATATTCAAGCATTGCATGAATCGCGGATTTCGCGTTTTAACCGAATTTGAACGTATAAATATGAGATTTTGATTTACGTACTATTGTGTGTACCGTCTATGACATTATTTGCCGTGTCACCGTGTTAACTTTCGATGTGCAGCTGTGTGCAGCATTTTACTACGTAGCCTACAGCATACTTTGTACTTTTTATGCGAGTAATTTTTTAACTACTGTACGGTAAACTCCATCTTCAGCCTCTAGCAATATTCTTTTTTGAGAAGAATGGGGGGGGGGGGTTTCAGCATTTCCTCTGCATTTTTGACTGTCTTGTGCATCTCTGTGAGGATATTTGAGTCAACTACAAATCCTTCTGAATCTGCGCATTTCCCGCCATCCGCCATCTTGGATCGCCATTTTGGACCCGACATATTGAACCAAGGAAACTGGGCAAGTGTATGCCTGTGTGCGCCTATTCTAGACTTTAAAGCTGATATGCCGGTGAGTTTGTTCCATGTTTTCTATCAGTCTTCCTGCAAAATTACAAACAACTTTGTAGTTAAAAAACTGGACAAGTCCACACATCTGAACTTACTTTTGTTGTTATTGTCTGGAGACATAAATACCAACCCTGGTCCCTACCAACCCAAATACCCTTGTGGTATATGTAGCAAAGCAGAAAAGTGGAAGCAACAAGCAATTGAATGTGAAGAATGCTCCGTCTGGTATCATAAAGAATGCATGGGAATGAATGATGAGATATTTGAAGTATTACAAAATCATGCCTCATACAACTGGATCTGTTGCTCCTGCGGTCTTCCCAACTTTGCATCGTCTATTTTTGACTTCACAGATAGTTTTGAATTATCAAACCAATTTGAACCATTGAGCTCATCAAGTAATATTGGTACTGGTATTAATGACCCACTAGATTTCAACACCACTACAAGTGACGGGTCTCGCCCTATTTCTACTTCTAGCCCCAAACCTAAGGCCAGTGGCAAACCTACGCCAAGGACTAGTAAGAAACGTAAACTTAAAAGCAAGCCATTAAAAGTTCTCAACGTGAACTGTCAGAGTGTTAAAGCTAAACGGGATCAGTTCCTTACCATTCTAGAAATTGAATCCCCAGACATTATTGTTGGAACTGAGTCATGGCTGAATACTGATATAACCACTGGGGAATTTTTCCTTCTAACTTTCAAGTATTTAGGAAGGATAGAGCCGGTGACTCCCATGGAGGAGTCTTCATTGCTGTGAATGACAATTTGATCGCCACCGAAGAACCAAACCTAGCAACGGATAGTGAAAGTATCTGGATTAGTATTCATGTAAAGAGAATCACTCCAATGTACGTAGGATCTTTCTACCGCTCTCAAGCTACCGATGCTGATTATATCAAACTGTTGGATTCTGCGCTGAGTAAAATTCCACCCCAAGCCTCAATCTGGTTACTAGGAGATTTTAATCTTCCTGATGTGGACTGGGAAAACTTCGAATTCAAACCCGGGGGTTCCTACGCTGGCCCCAGCAAGGCAATGATAGATGTAGCTTTGGATTACAACCTACTTCAACAGGTTAAAGAACCAACTAGACTTAATAATATCCTTGACCTATGTTTTACAAACTCTCCATCATTCGTGTCAAGTACAGAAGTCATTCCGGGAGTAAGTGACCACGATGCGGTTGTTGTGAACATCTCGATGAAACCTAAATTAATTAGACCTGTGAAACGGAAAATCTACCTGTACAAGAATGCTGATTTTACTTGCATGGAGGAGTGCATCAGAGTATTTGACAATAAACTATCCCCTGAATACTTAACTCTTATCCTGCCATGAGACTGCTAGCGCGCTATTGTTATAGTGCCATGTGCACGCGAGCGTGCTATCGATTGAAAGCCACGTTCATGCTAGCGAGCCACAGCTACGGTGCTTCGTGCGCGCTAGCAAGCAGATGTAATAACAGTTATTGTTCATGCCCATTGCACCGTGCTGAGTGCTTTTGCAGCGCTATTGAAAGTACCATCGCGTGCATCAGATTATCGGCTTTGGATTACGCGTCTTTGTATACAACAGTCAGATTGGATTTTCTCGAGTAATTCAGCGATTTGTTTTTTGTAAAGATTTAAATAACACGCACTTGAACCAACCTTAAAATTAACTTGGCAAGCAGGAGATTAGCACTGTGGCACAATAGGAATTAGCACTGTGGCACTGGTTGCATTGTATGGGTGGCAGCTTAAGAGTTAAGATCAAAAACTGTCGACGAATTAGTCAACGAATTCAATCAACTCATCATGAACGCTATGAATGAATTTATACCCTCTAAAGTCACCTCGTCCAGATGGAAACTTCCTTGGATAAATTCTACTATTAAACGAAACATAAATAAAAAGAAGAGTCTGTACAAAAAAGCCAAGAAGATTTCTTCCGCAGCTGACTGGCAACGTTTCAAACTTCTTCGTAGATCTACTGATAGGGAAATTAGGAAAGCAAAAAATGAGTAAGTGGAGGATATTATTGGAGGTTCTTTGCAAACCAATAATACAAAACCTTTTTGGAACTACATCAAATCGATTAGACAGGAAGTGTTCGGGATTCCTACATTGTCCGTTGATAATGTCGACCTCACCTTGCCTAGGGAGAAAGCTAATGCTCTGAATGAACAATTTAGCTCAGTATTTACGAAAGAGGACTTAACAAGTTTTCCCGATGTCGAAGATTCTGGTATTCCTGATTTGCCTGACTTTGCAATAAATCCAGTAGGGGTGGAAAAACTTTTGAGAGAAATCAACCCCAACAAAGCTTCAGGACCTGATGCCGTTCCCGCAAAGATCCTGAAGGAGTGTGCCGGGTCCTTAGCTCCAGTTTTGACGAAAATCTACCAGAAATCCCTTGACTCTGGATATGTACCCTTGCTGTGGAGAGAAGCAAATGTAACACCACTCTACAAGAAAGGGGATAGGAGCAACGTCTGAAATTTATAGACCAATATCTTTGACATCCATTCCTTGTAAGATCCTGGAACATATCAGCCACCACCACATCATGAATCACTTGGACAAACATAATGTTTTAGTTGACGTACAACACGGCTTTCGTAAAGGACGTTCGTGCCAAACTCAACTAGCGGCCGTCGTTGATGACCTGGCCAAAACCTTAGATGACAGGGGTCAGATGGACCTGGTCATAATGGACTTTAGCAAAGCTTTTGACGCCGTACCCCATCAGCGTCTTCTTAAGAAACTGAATAGTATTGGAGTTCGGAATAACACCTTGAAATGGATTGATTCATTTCTAACCAACCGTCTTCAGCAGGTCGTCATACAAGGTGAAGCCTCCACCAAGTGTAACGTTACATCAGGAGTTCCGCAAGGGACGGTCCTCGGCCCACTCCTGTTCCTTGCCTACATAAACGACCTACCTTCTGGGATCCAGTCGCACGTAAGGCTATTTGCTGACGATTGTATAGTGTATCGAGTCATAAACAACACAGGGGACCCTGACATTCTACAGAACGACCTGGACAAGTTAGTAAAGTGGGAGAACGATTGGCATATGTCTTTCAACGCATCCAAATGTTTTCAAATGAAAATAACTCATAAAAAGAAACCAGTTCAAACCAAGTACAAGTTGGGTAACGTCATACTGGAAGAAGTGCAACACCACCCTTACCTGGGGGTTGAACTATCAAAAGGACTTAGTTGGGCAACACACATTGATCAAACTTCATCAAAGGCAAACAAGATGTTAGGACTAGTAAAGATAAATCTGCATTCCTGTAGTACCCGCACCAAGGACATAGCGTACAAGTCGCTAATTAGGCCCAAATTAGAGTTTTGTGCAGCTATATGGGACCCACAGCATAAATCAGACCAGGACAAACTGGAGAGGATACAGCGCAGAGCAGCTAGATTCACAACAAGGGACTACGACAGGGAATCAAGTGTTACAACGATGCTGGAAAACCTCAAATGGGAAACTCTGAAAGTCCGCAGAACCAAAGCTAGACTAACTGCATTGTGCAAGGAAACGCATGGATTAACACCCAGCAACATATCGTCCTATCTGCAGCTCCCAAACTCACACTATGAACATGACAGACAAAGAAAGCGGACAAAATATACAGTTCCTCGGGTAGACAAAGGAACATCCCTTCACTGCTATTATGTAAAAAGGTGAATATGCATGTGACACCTGTTCTACACATTTTTACATAATAGCAGTGAAGAGATGTTCCTTTGTCTACCTGAGGAACTGTATATTTTGTCCGCTTTCTTTGTCAGTCATGTTCATAGTGTCAAGTAGATGCAGGTATAAAACAAGGCAAAGGGGAACTTATAAATACCATGTCATTAGTTCCAACAAAGACTGCTACCGGCATTCCCTGTACCCCAAGACCGTCCCCGAATGGAATCATCTAGATGAGGAAACCAGAAGCTCACCCGATATGAAAGCTTTTAAACTCAAATTGGACTCACTAGACATTATAAACCTTGTAGCCGAAGCACACTTCAATATTTAGGCGTGTTTAGCGTTTTTGACCAAAACCCAACGTACGCGACAACCAGATGCTGGTGATTGTACGCCACAGACAGATGCAGATACGAGCACCCCTCACATTTGCCTGTTACAAAAAAATAAGAAAAATGTATTTTCCCTCAAGAAAACCACACATGCACCCTAAATACAATGATTGGAAATATGATTCTGTACAACCCCTGTATGGAAAAAAATATATTCCGTTATCAATAACGAAGAAAATGAAAGTTCAAGATATTTCATATACAGAACAAATGAGAGAGGAGCTCGCAAGATACGCCATAACGTTGCCAACTAAAGCCATGATATTCTTATTTTTTTTAATTGGATTTTGCTCAAATTCCACTGAGCTGCTCCTTTTATGAAAACAACAACAACTAAAGATAATATTAGGATGGACTTCTCCTTCAATGCAGTTGGTCCTAGGCTGGGTGGAGTTAGTGATAGGATTGATGTATTGGGTTTTAGTTAGAGGCTGGGTGGGGTTAGTGATAGGATTGATACATTGGGTTTTAGTTAGAGGCTGGATGGGGTTAGTGATAGGATTGATACATTGGGTTTTAGTAAGAGGCTGGGTGGAGTTAGTGATATGATTGATACATTGGGTTTTAGTTAGAGGCTGGGTGGAGTTAGTGATAGGATTGATACATTGGGTTTTAGTAAGAGGCTGGGTGGGGTTAGTGATAGGATTGATACATTGGGTTTTAGTAAGAGGCTGGGTGGGGTTAGTGATAGGACTGATACATTGGGTTTTAGTTAGAGGTTGGGTGGAGTTAGTGATAGGATTGATGTATTGGGGTTTTAGTTAGAGGTTGGGTGGAGTTAGTGATAGGATTGATACATTGGGTTTTAGTAAGAGGCTGGGTGGAGTTAGTGATAGGATTGATACATTGGGGTTTAGTAAGAGGCTGGGTGGAGTTAGTGATAGGATTGATACATTGGGTTTTAGTTAGAGGTTGGGTGGAGTTAGTGATAGGATTGATGTATTGGGTTTTAGTAAGAGGCTGGGTGGAGTTAGTGATAGGATTGATACATTGGGTTTTAGTTAGAGGTTGGGTGGAGTTAGTGATAGGATTGATGTATTGGGTTTTAGTAAGAGGCTGGGTGGAGTTAGTGATAGGATTGATACATTGGGTTTTAGTTAGAGGTTGGGTGGGGTTAGTGATAGGATTGATGTATTGGGTTTTAGTAAGAGGCTGGGTGGGGTTAGTGATAGGATTGATGTATTGGGGTTTTAGTACGAGGCTGGGTGGAGTTAGTGATAGGATTGATACATTGGGTTTTAGTTAGAGGTTGGGTGGAGTTAGTGATAGGATTGATACATTGGGTTTTAGTAAGAGGCTGGGTGGGGTTAGTGATAGGATTGATGTATTGGGGTTTTAGTTAGAGGCTGGGTGGAGTTAGTGATAGGATTGATGTATTGAGGTTTTAGTTAGAGGCTGGGTGGAGTTAGTGATAGGATTGATACATTGGGTTTTAGTAAGAGGCTGGATGGCCTCGAGTTGAAAGCTTGAATGACAAATATAGTTTGCTTCCTTCTTTAATTAATTTGACATAATATCAAGAGAATTATATCATTAAATCATTGACATTATATTATGAAATCATTCATAATTCCATGTATTGATATATTGGCTGGCGCAATACTAAAGCAGGAATAAGGAATGATAGATCTACGAAATGGCGCATATATGATTACGAAAGTGTACAACAAGGTTTGTATAACCTTGGTTTGAAACGCGTCGAAACGCGTCATATGACGCACATAAACCTAGGTTTGTCGACAAACCTCCTTTGTGAATTCGGGCCATAGAGTTTGCCCAGCAAAAGCCGTATTATATTGAGCCCAACGGCCAACTCTCCTTATCAGTAGGTATTGCATGTAATCAGCGCCATCTCACGACGTGATTACTCAGCTACAAGAACAACAGATATTGAAAAGGTTGGACGGAAAACGCAATAATCGCCGTGAACTTTTGAATAAAAACAGCTTGGTATTCCAACTCTGGTCTTATCATGATAAGAGTTATCATCATTATTTTAATTATTATATAATAGAGATACATACAAGACAAGACACTTGAGAGGAGCATTGAATGTCAAGTGGGGGGGGGGGGACTATATGAGGTAAAATGTAGAGTTGTATAGAGACATAACGCCAGAGGACTGACAGAACGCCGCCTTCATTTCGGTGGTCATTGCTGGAGAAACAAGAGTGAAATGATTTCACAAATGCTCTTCTGGCAGCCTTCAAGAAACAAACAGGCGAGAGGTTAAACAGCAGATAAGATAAGATAAAATATTTATTCGTCTTTCTTTCAAATGACATATAGAGCATAACATTAGATCATTACACAAATACAATGCAAAACTAGATGTGTAATACTTGTTTGGAACAAGTATAGGTTGGCTAGTCCGACTAAAATTTGAGACAAAATGAAGGGCACATTTGAGATAGCTTATCGTCTAAGCTATAATATACTCGAAGTTCAGCGTAAACGAAGCTAAAAACGACAAAGATATTGCTCGCGAAAGACGGGAGTGTAGAATCGAGTGTTGAGAAAAAAAATCATGTCCCATAGAGAATACACGCAGAATGTGAAAAATTGACATTCCTCGTTTAATCGCAAAAATACGCCATGATGCTTTTGTCAAAATGAAAAATCGTGAAACGGCATTTGTAGAAAATTGTCTCAGCTAGAACATTTCAAAATTTGGAAGAAAATCGATCAATATTGACAGAGATACAATCAATTTTCAAAAAATATGCTGCCGTCATAATATGCCAATTGGGATTTTTAGTTCGGAGGCCATTATGATGACGTCATGAGTAAATTGAGGGTCAAATGAGACATGAAATCATATCTCCAATTTATATTCTATCACAATATGAAAAAAGAATTAGGGTCACCTTGCATCCTAAAGAGCTACAATGGATTTTGTGTAGGCATGTTTTTGTCCATACATGCTATGTAATACAAGAGCTCGCGCGCACAGAAATTTATGTTAAACGGTCGATCATTCCGTTATTAATAGTCATAAAGAGATAAACATGGTATCAATTTGTTTGTAAAAATATGTGGAACATCATGAAAGAAATAAAAAAAGTCGATTCTATGTTGTGTAATAGTTTAACGCGCAAAAACGCGCGCGCATGCGTGTGTGAGCGATTTTTTTTTTAAAATAAAATGCTTAAAATGGCACTAAACGTATGCAAAATGATCTTGAGACTATTTTGAGCATTTTGACATTTACCCCAACTACATATTCTGAAATTTTCATGGTCGCAGCTACCATTGTACGGCCGTAGGCGCTATTTGAAATTCATCAAAATTTACCGGTAGGACCGGTAAATTAAATTAAAAAACAAAAGACACAACTTGTATAGCCCATAGTCTCAGCTATAACATACCAAAATACTCTATCCGAATATGAAGAAAAAAATGGGAGTTCCCGTCCATCCCAAATATTCATAAGGGTTTTTTATAGGCATGTGGTTGCCCATATATGCTATGTATTACATGAGCTCGCGCGCACGGACATTTATCTTGAACGGATGCTCATTCCCTTATTAATGGTCATAAAGAAATAAACATGGTATCAAATTGTTCGGGAAAACATGAGGAATACTGTGTCAAAAAAAATCTAGGAGGAATTATTTTGCGTTCGGCCGTGACAAACGAAAACGCGCACGCATGTGCGTGCGCGCGATTCTTTATGAAATGCTATTGCTAATAATGGCGTACGCGCGCGTTTTTTGACCTGAATTTGACCGGACTGATATTGACCTTGATCCTGGTAAATATGAATGCGAAATGTCTTTTCGTTATGAAGATATGATCATATTTTGATTTTCACAAAATGGCGCCCAGATGACGTTATCAGTCAAGTTCAAAGTTGAAAACCTTATTGTGCTCTTTCCTTATGCCTCTACATATGTGTGCCAAATTTCAAGGCATTTGATTGAGCCATTTTCAAGTTATCGTGCTTACAAAGAAGTGGTTAGAAATAAGAAAAATATTCTAACGAAAACCTAAGGTGATCTGTTTTATATACAGCCCACCTGATAAAGGCAATTCTAACGAAATTATAAAGTGGTCTGTACGATATACAGCCCACCTAATAAATAAACTAGATTTGTAGAACTTGTTTGGAACACAAAAAAGATCAAACACATCCATATGGCTCCGTTTAGTCTCATTTCACAACGCCCCCTATCGTCAGAGCCTGGTCAGAGTCAGCAGCCTAACATGTTAGCCTATGGACGTTTTTAAAAAAAAATCGTTAAAAATTCATTTTTTGTTTAAACGAAAAGCACATCCACCCCGACGTACGTTATCACTTGCTCTTTCACTGGAGCCCTCATGTCTCATTGACTTTTGAAAGTTCACCCACCGTAATTTTTCAAAATAGGTTGCAAGCTCGTCATTGCCTATAATACACATGTGAAACAAGTCTAACTTTGGACTCAGTTTACCAAGCGATTTGAAGATTATAGGTCGAGCACACGAAACATAAAAAGCGTGAATTATTATAGATCACTTCTGCCTATTTCATTATGTCCATTTCATCCAACCCCCCACCGTAATTTTTCTATTTAGTAAAAGCAAACATTTTGCCGAGTTTAGCAAAAACATGAATATTCATGGACGGTCAGACAATACAGCCTTTTAGTACGTAACGTATAGTGAATGGGAATGTGCGATGATCCGTTCAGGAGGTAGAGGTCAGTGGTTTGTGCTGGCAATGTTCACGCGAGCGAAAATGAGACAATCGGAGCAATATGATCTTAATCTACAGAGTGCAACCAAAAATTTCTTAACAACAATTGACATTTCTTTCAGGAAGCCTAACACTAAAAGCTGTTTTTTATTCAAAGAGCATCGTAGAGACGATGAACAAATAAGAATAATAATACATTCACTTCTATTTTCCCCGCCAAATAATCCGAACAAAAGAATCAACTGAGGGTAATCAACTGTTAAACGAATTTAGCATGAGTCCTTGAAAAAATTAATTAGTACTGCTTGTCAAATATTATTGAAGAACAGCAAAGGCGAACGCGATTGTCGCTACAATTCAGAAATCATTGCTTGCATTGCTTTTCTCTCAAAAGTACCGTGAGATATCAAGCTAAATAGAACTATGATCGACAAAAAAAATATTGTCTTGAAAACATTTAGAAACATCAGAACTTGAATGAATAAAACATAATGCAAATGAATAAGACTAGAATGAATAGGACACAAGTTCATTTTACCATTTAAATCATCCAGTACCAAATACCTAAGCAAAATTCGAACCAGATGCATTTATTGGTAAGCTTAAAGACAATGTTTCATGACAATTGTCAATTGTCATGAGTTTATCGTATAGACGTATTGCAAAAGATAATCAGAATAATTATGATCAGAATAATACCTCTACTATTAGGCCTACTTCTGCATGTACTATACTACACTACTGCCATTGTACATTATGCTCATAATACAGATGATAATAATAATATGATAACAATTATAATAATACTATATACTTATACTAATCGTCATTATAATCATCATGTTCATATTCATCATAATGATAACAATACTAATGATTATAATAATTACAATAATAATTTATATTAACGATAATAATCATGATAAGGATAGTAATCACAATAACAAACATAACTAGATTTGTAATACTTGTTTGGAACACGTATAGGTGGGCTGATACAACAACAAATTGAGACAAAATAGAGGTTACATTTGAGATAGCTTTTTGTCTCAGCTACAACATACTCGAAGTTCAGCGTAAATGAAGCTTAAACGACGTAGATATTGCTCGCGAAAGACGGGAATGTAGAATCGAGTTTTGAGAAAAAGTCATGTCCCATAGAGAATACACGCAAAATGTGAAGAATGGACATGCCTCCTTTAATCGCAAAAATACGCCATGATACTTTTGTCAAAATTAAAAATTGTGACTACTGCATTTGTAGAACATTTTGTCAGCTAAAACATATACAAATTTGAAAGAAAATTGGTCAATATTAACAGAGATACAATCAATTTTCCAAAAATATGATGACGACATAATATGCAAATTAAAGTTTTGAGTTCGGAGGCAATTATGATGATGTCATGAGTTAATTGAAGGTCAAATGATACATGAAATCCTATCTCCAACTCACGCATTTTCCAACCATGATATAAAAGTTGGGGGTCAATCGACTATCTGAAGAGCTATTTCGATTTTTAAAATAGCATGTTTTTGATCAAATTTGAATTATATTTCCCATAGCAGCACGCGCGGATTTTGAAATTTGACGCGCGCTCACGGCCTCATGAAAGGTCAAGAGTGACTGAAATTAATGTAAATTGTTATTTACGGTAAGAGGAATCTAAATCATGTAAACAAAATTGAATTTGACGTTTTCCACGCCTTGTGAGCGCGCGCAACGCGCGCGGGGACACATATGGACGGAAAATGTTGAAATGCTTAAAATGACCTGATTCGTACTTTCGTTTAATAGTTAAGTGATTTTGAGCATTTTCAAATTTTGACGCGCACGTACGCGCGCGTCGTGACCTTTATGTGACGTTTGATGACATGACTTGACCCTTGACCTGAAATATATGTGATATGAATATGAATGACCTTTGCTTATGCATCATGAAGATATGATGGATAACTTGATTTCACAAAATGGCGCCTGGATGACGTCACGATAAGCCCATGACCTTGAAAAGGTTACTGAAACGTCTTATGGCAATGACCTATAACTGTGCCAAAATTGAACGAAATTGACCAAACTGATCTTGAGTTATCCTGTTAACAAAAAAGTGTAGGAAATAAAATAAAGAACTAGATTTGTAATACTTGTTTGGAACAAGTATAGGTGGGCTGATCTAACAAAAAATCGAGACAAAATAAAGGGCACATTTGAGATATCTTATTGTCTCAGCTACAACATACTTGAAGTTCAGCGTAAATGAAGCTAAAACAAAGTAGATATTGCTCGCGAAAGACGGGAATGTAGAATCGAGTTAAGAGAAAAATGTCCCATGGAGAATACAAAATGTGAAAAATTAACATGCCTCCTTTAATCGCAAAAATACGCCATGAAGCCTCTGTCAAAATGAAAAATATTAGTAACTGCATTTGTAGAAAATTGTTTCAGCTAAAACATATTAAAATTTGGAAGAAAATCGATCAATATTTACAGAGATACAATCAATTTTCCATAAATATGCTGACGTCATAATATGTAAATTGGAATTTTCAGTTTGGAGGCCATTATGATGACGTCATGAGTTAATTGAGGGTCAAATGAGACATGAGCAAATATTTTCGAATATTACTCTATTAAAATATGAACAAAAATTGGGGTCACCTTGCATCCTAAAGAGCTACAATGGATTTTGTATAGGCATGTTTTTGCCCATATATGCTATGTATTACAAGAGCTCGCGCGCACAGAAATTTATGTTAAACGGTCGATCATTCCGTTACTAATAGTCATAAAGAGACAAACATGGCATCAATTTGTTTGTAAAAAATATGTGGAATATTATGAAAGACAAAAAAATGGGGATTCTTTGTTGTGTAATAGTTTAACGCGCAAAAACGTGCGCGCATGTGCGTGTGCGCGATTTTTTATAAAATGCTTAGAATGGCCTAAACGTATGCAAAATGATTTTGAGACGATTTTGAGCATTTTAAAATTTTGCGCGCGCATTGACGCGCGGATGTACGCGCACGCGCGCGTTTTTTGACCTGAAATTAACCGGACGGATATTGACCTTAATCATGATAAATATGAATGAGAAATAGCTTTTGGTTATGAGGATATGATCATGAGTTGATTTTCGTAAAGTTTTACAAAATGGCGCCTAGATGACGTCATCAGTAAAGGTCAATGTTGAAAACGTTATTGTGCTTTGTACATATGTCTTTACATATGTTTGCCAAATTTCAAGGATTTTGATCGATCCATTTTCATGTTATCTTGTATACAAAAAAGTGGTTAGAAATAAGAAAAATATTTAATAAATAAATAAAGGCAATGCTAACGAAATTATAAGGTGGTCTGTACGATATACAGCCCACCTGATAATAAATAAATAAAGGCAATTCTAACGAAATTATAAGGTGGTTTGTACGTTATACAGCCCACCTGATAAATAATAAATAATAATAAAGGCAATTTTAAAAAAAATTATAAGGTGGTCTGTATTAGATACAGCCCACCTGATAAAGAAAGGAAATTCTGACGAAAACGACAGACCACCTAATAAATAAATAAAGGCAATTCTAACGAAATTATAAGGTGGTCTGTACGTTATACAGCCCACCTGATAAATAATAAATAATAATAAAGGCAATTTTAAAAAAAATTATAAGGTGGTCTGTATTAGATACAGCCCACCTGATAAAGAAAGGAAATTCTGACGAAAACGACAGACCACCTAATAAATAAATAAAGGCAATTCTAACGAAATTATAAGGTGGTCTGTACGTTATACAGCCCACCTGATAACAAATTGTGGCAATGATACAAACAAAGTTAACTAAAAGAAAGACGAGGAGACCCTGGTAAAAGCAGAGCTTGTAATAATTAGGGTCCCCTCTGAGCCGGATAAACATGATGAATAGATATTTGTGACTTCCTAAGAATACAATAGGGAAAAGGGGGTATAAAAAAGAAGAAGTGTACACACACACAACAACAACAACAACAAAACGAGAGACGAGACTAGACAAGACGGGAGCAAAAAGAAAATATGAGAAATAGAAGACTACATCACATCGACAGTAGGCACAGCACACAACGGGCACAAGACAACAGGGGAGGGAATAAGAGGTTGACAATCTGACACATATTAATATCAAGAAGAAAATTTACATTTATAGTAATACATAATAGATATTGGCACCATAATAACTACAAAAATGAACTACTCTAAACCTTAAGTGTAGACTTAAATGAAGAGAGACTAACAGATTGCTTAACGCTAGAGCCTAGAGAGTTCCAAAACCTAGGTCCAGTAAAAACCAAAGTATTACAAGAAAACTCTGTTCTTACTTGGGGTAAGTGTAACGCAGAGGCATTTCGTGTAGCATGTTCATGAACTTGACTATTTTTCTTAAAAATGCTGACAAGAGCCTGTGGAAGGACACCTGAATCGAAGAACCCAGTTGAAGGTGATAAATATCTTGCACCTTTAAAATTCTATGCGTATACAAAAGCGGATTAGTGTGCGTACGAAAGCTAACGTTACAAATAATTATTAAGACTCTCTTTTGAATCAAATAAACAATTTCAAGGTTAGTTTTAAGAGAGTTACCCCAAGCAAGAACACCATAATTAAGATAGGGAAGGATTAATGTTTAGTACATTATTAGAAGGATGTCTTTAGGTAAAATTGATTTCAATTAATGAATTATGCCACTGTTTCTCGACAATGTCTTATAAAGATGATTGATATGAATTTTCCAACTCATTTGCTCATCAATGTGCAAACCAAGGAATTTTGTTGATGATACCCTATCTACCAATACATTATTAAATGATACATCTCCTGGAAGCACTTTTATTGTATTACTAAAAAACATATAATTTGTCTTTTGCAGATTTAAAGACAATTTATTTGCTTGACACCACAAAGTAACTTTACTTAGTTCCAAATTAACCGTTTCTAACAGAGTTTGTGGATTTTTTGTGAATAGTACAAGCTGGAATCATCAGCAAATAAAATGAATGACAAAACATCAGATGAGAAATGAAAGTCATTAATATATACAATAAAAAAGAGCGGACCAAGGAGAGATCCCTGAGGAACGCAGCATATGACATTCTGTAACCCTGAATCAAAACCGTTTAAAGTAACAAATTGTTTCCTGTCGGCTACATAAGTAGCTCTTAAACCAGTCCAGAGCTGTGCCCCTGACACCATAATGCGATAATTTCCCTAGCAAAATGTCACGATCTATAGTATCAAATGCAGTTAGAACAAAAAAGGAACTCCTAAATATCATGGAGACTAGAACTGAATGGAAATGGAGACCTGAATGGAAATGGAGCAGTGCGAGTCCGTTTCATTTTTTTTAGTAATAGTCATTATTTTCATCATTGCATTTTTTTCCGCAGGTGTTGGCTTGTCAATGACCTACATGCCCACAATGATTGCACTGGATGATTTCTTCAGAGAAAAAAATCGTTTTGGTGCACACAATCACGCTGTACGGCTAAACCGCTGGATCCATGCTGCTTCCTATTATAATGGAAAGGTCAGTCGAAGCATATGGTTATGTAGGGGCTTTTATTATCCTTGGCGGTATTGCTTTTAACCTTGTCGCGTGCGGTGCAACGATACACAAGGCACCAAGAAACGCAGTTACAAATGAAGGCAAACGTTATAATGAAGTGAATGAGAAACAGACGTGTCTCTCTGAAGGAGAATCCTCTAAGCAAACAGAAAGCATCCGTTATCATGAGGAGGAGGAAGAGGGAAAAGATGAGCAGGAGGAGGGAGAGGATAGTGAAGAGTGCGTCTCGGAGATAAGACGTTTGATTCAAAACGAGAGACGTAACATCAATAAACAGGAAACATCACCGAATGCGCGCTCATCTTGGACAAGCTCCGTCTTTCAAACCGGCAAACGGTCAGGTGGAATATTAAACGAACCACTCTGTGTCTTCAGCATCCCGATTAATTTTTTGTACATTTTCTCCATGTATGCGTGGATGCTGTTTCTGGTACCTCACGCTGAACACCTGGGAATCCCTCCTTCCAAAGCAATCTTCCTCTCCACAATTGGCGGCATAGGTGGCATCATCGGTCGGACCATCTTCATCATCCTCGTCGGCACAGGCATCAATGTTTATGTCGTCTACATCGCCATAGGCTTCATCAGCACGGCATCATTTCTGCTGGATTCCATCAGTTCTGCTTACGCGGTGCATGCTGCCTTGGCGTTTGTCCAAGGTTTCACGTTCTTCATCGAGGATGCTATTGCGGCCAGTATATTCAAAGATACAGTCGTCGACGATCGGAATTTAACATGGCCATGGCTGTCAGTTTATTCGCGGAAGGACTAGGGGCGACATGTGCAGGAACAATTACAGGTGAGTAATTCATAGCCAGCTTCTTCTTTTGAAACATAATGAACCTTTGAGAAATCAACTTAAGTTCATAACCCCATTGTATGTATTGCCATTATACATTATTTTTCGGATTATGAACCGACAACATCAATGCCTGGACTAGGTTGCTTTTTGAGTAGCTAGATAGAACATTTGAAGACAGAAATATATGGAAAAACCATCGTCTCAAACTCAATTTTCTTGTCGCTCCACGGCCTCTAAGTTAAGAGACATAGATATATCATCTAGTCAGACCTATACTCACATATTTCCAAAGAGGACGCACGGGTCTAGTTTAAATTGCCTTAGCTTGATTTTCTCGAAGGAAAGGAAGGGAACTTTTAAGAGTTTCATTATTTAACCCTAAAAAGGCCGGGCTATTTGAGGTCTTAGTACGGCCGGGGGGGGGGGAGGGGCATTATGGCCCCCTTAAGATCTCGGCCGCCAAGCGGCCGGTCGCCGCAAAAATTTGCACGCATGTCAAATTAAGTGTATAGAATAATATGTTTTTTTCAATTTTTTGAAAAATTCATTCATTTGCATATTTATGGTAATTTATGCAAATAAAGTCATAAAAATATTTAAGCATTCTTTTTCACTACATATATTAATTAGACCATTCTGAATAATAATACGACAATTTTTTTTGGGAAGAGCCAGCTTATTCCTTATGTTATCCCTTGTTTTGAACATTTCTTATGTATTTCATTGTTTTTTTTAACTTATGTATTTCATTGTTTTTGTTGTTTTATTTAATTTCATACTACAATTCAACTATTTTGACTCCCAAAACAAACACCTAAACTTAAAACATGACCCAATAACCCATGTTTGATCTATTTTTAGGAAAAATGACTTTTCCATATGTTTTTTACACAAATCACGAAAATGAGCGATTTTAGGGCTGACATGCAAAGACAAAAGGTTATGTGACCTTGTAACCGTAGGTCCGATTTTCACAACAATTATTTTAAAAGTTGCGCAAGACTCGAAAGAAAAAAGTCTGCGAGCGGCGGGGCGCCATCCATATGCGTTCCCGAGCAATCATACAAATCGTGGAGGGGGGGGGGCCTTATTAGGGTTAAGCTATGATCGCGCCCCCATACGCATGTGAACATAGCTTATGGCCCAAAACTATGTGTTAGTACGGTTTGCAATTGTAACATTACAAATCCTTAGGTTTTCATCATCGTTGGCTTCATCCACGTCGTCATGGTCGTTCATCTTTTCATCGTAGCGATCCTCATCAAGAGACGACGAAAATATGTCAGCTGTGATTTTTACCACTGAGGATTTAGAGGAGGAGGCAGAAACTTCCACTTTAATATCCCCCTTCCTTTTAAAGGGAGGCTTTACTACTGCAGCTAAAAGGGATTAGACCACCCAGAGAGCCATCGAGGTCACTGTGACAGGTGGCTATCTCATTAACTCAGCTCTCATTTAACATAAGAAAAAGAGGATCATGGGGGACCAACGGGCATTGATTTTGGAAGTTTTCTATATAGAGGGAGCAAGTAGCTACAAGTAGGACAGTGTGCCTTTAAAATAAATAAAGGAGGTGCCCTAAAACACGTTGATACCGAACAACCTATTACTATCATGACATTAGCTAGTAATGGCTAATAGTAGTAACTAACTGTATTTCCATGATTTAGACTATCTGTTGGAATTGTTTTTAGTATTTAACATGAGACTGGTTCTTGGTCATGCTTGATTCAGGAGTTTACCTTCTGATTACTTCCAAATCTTTACTCAGTGTTTCTATACTATAGAAGCATTTTGTATGTAAACCATGGTTTTATTAGACGACTTATTACCTTTAACGGGGAAAGGAAAGAAGTTCGGAACAGATTGTGACTGGCTGCCTGCCTGACATGGTAGTGGCCTGATTAGGTAGGTCGGGTTATTGTTATGTTGACCTTACGCCTGGGCGCGGCTTAGTGGTTGGTAAGTAATGATTTATAATAGCTAACTGTATTCCGATGAATCTAGAACATCTACTCGTTATATTTTGGGGTATGCACATTGAAAATGGCATTGATTAAATCAAGAGTTTAACCTTAACATTCCTTTCAAAATTATACTAAAGGTTTCTCACTGTGTCACATTCTTGGTAAATTTTGTTAATGTAAACACTTGTGATTTATTATGGCTTATATGAGAAAAAAAGTTGGTCGTCATTTATTCATTCAATTTTTGGAAGATTTATGACGAATAAGACTTCATCAAATCGTTACTGAATAATTGACACATACGTTTTTGTCAGTAATACGCAACAGATTGGAATAGGTCGCGACTCGTGACTGGCTACCTGCCTGACATAGCAGTGGCCTAGCTGATTCGGCCATTTAGGTTGGGACAAGTAGTTGTCACGTTAATTTTGTACCTGGGCGCGGCTTGGCGCTATCCCGTCACGTAATACGTAATAGGTGGGGAAATGCAACTTGCGATAACTGTAATTATATATATATATGTATTTTTTTAATAATTGTAATGATGTAGCTGAAACACTTTGTAACTATATATTTTTCCGCTATCTGGAAAACAAGTAGAGCAGAACAAAAACGTCCTCTTCTAGACAATCTAACGACTTTTTAGGTAATCCTAACCACAACTCATGTTTTGTCCCTGCCCACCAAGATATTACAGAAATTGGATATTATTTCTTAAAGACAAAGCCAGTTCAAGTTTCGATGGCATATATTACCATTTTCTAAAGAATATGTTTAAAATAAAGTGAATGATTTTGAATACAGTATTTAGATCTTCTTAATGTTATTATTGCTGTTGAATGTTTGTATATTCATTTTACAAATCCTCTTATTATTGTCAATGTT
Organism: Strongylocentrotus droebachiensis; assembly: GCA_035222895.1. NCBI lineage: Eukaryota > Metazoa > Echinodermata > Echinoidea > Camarodonta > Strongylocentrotidae > Strongylocentrotus > Strongylocentrotus droebachiensis. The sequence goes on along the minus strand of JAVYIG010004274.1, from coordinate 8,160 downwards.
GTTGAATTGTAAAATTATTTAATAAATTAGCTATTGAGAGGACTTTTTCTTATTCAATGTTTTGAAGAATATAATTTCTTAGTTATCGACCCCGTAGTTCATATTTATTATTAAAGTATCCCTTTGTAGCGGCTGTATGCCTGATAACATAATAATAGCAAAGGTCACACCGTTTTCAAAAAGTGCAAACAAAATAATGTTACCAATATTTAACCTATTTCCTTACTCACAAGTATATCACAGGTATTGACACCAATTGTGTACATCAGAATAACTACATTTTTACAGCTCCACCATGTGTTCACTAACTGACATTTTGCTTTTCATGAAACGCATATCACATCCCATAATTTAATCTCATTTATCGAGTAGCCTGAGGTCAAGGGTCGAATGTCATTACGTGATGATGATGTACCCTTATTAGCACACTATGTCAAGAACTTCTTGAGGTTTGAGCTTCAAACATGATGACAGTATTACCATGGAAAAAATGATCCAATTATATATTGATGCTAGTAGGTTAAAGTTCATAGTCATCAATTAGTATTTGATTACTAAGTATAGGATTTTGTTTTCATTGTCATATATCACGAACAATTTCATCCATTTATTATACTGAATTTAGGGCGGAGGCATATAAGACACGCAGTCGCATTTGTCTTTTTTAAATGTATATACTAATCAAATACTTGTTCTTTCTTCTTCTTGTAATCCACGGAAAAACAAACTCTGCTTTTTAATTGGATTTCTCTTTTCATTTTGATTAGACTTAATTTATGATATGTTTATATATATTGTATCCGTTAATGATTTTCATTTCATAAATTGTATTGCAAGTGTCATTTGATGTTAATTTGATTTAAACATTTTCTTATGTTTTGATTGAGTAATGGAAATAAATAATTATAATTGAATTGAATTGAACAAGCCATGTCACACAAATCTGTTTTATCTCAGGGTATACTGATATACTTAGACCTCTATATTTTAAATCATTTGAAGACTTTATTACGTGTAAACAATTAAGATTGCGTAATTACTAACAAGTCTCATTTCATATGTTGTATTGCAAATGTCATTTGAAGTTCATTTTACGTTACAATTTTCCTATGTTTTGGTCGAGTAATGGACAAAAAGATTATATCAATTGAATTGAATTGAACCAACCATGGCAAACAGATCTATTTTGCCCCCAGAGTAACCTATTGAAATGCCCGTACATTACAATGGCGTACTCCGAGGTCTTGCATAGGGAATGATACTGCACATCATTTGTACCATAGGCATTCATGCATCCTCTTTCTATTAACGTTTATCGTCAATTATCGCAATACAGGCATACTGATTTTAGCTTTGAAACCGACTGTAGCCCGAATGTCGGTTTCTTTTTAGGTTCCTGCCAAGTTTTTGATATTTATACAACTATTTTCTAGACGTGTTCATGTAGATGAACTTGTAGATATTTCATCAAAACCTGTTTGAAGAAAAGCTGATCGGAATATGAAGGAACTACATGTACTTTGCCACGAGACAGTGTACTGTGAAAATACAGTAGAAGAACCGTCTATTCTTTGTAGCCTACACACTGAATAAATCAACGTGAACCTAATTTTGAAATAATCATCGACTCGAAAAGCAACTTTGGCGGACGTTTGTACGCAGGAGAATGATCTCTTATTTGGTGCAAAATTGTGGAACGGGCCCTATACCTCTTTGGAAGTCAGCTTCATCCGTCTAGTTCATGGAATGTTTGAAGCCCTATCTATTTTGCTAGACAACACTGGATTGTTTTGCCCAAATTGGTCCTGTTTAAAGGAAATCTTGCTTTGGTGACCCTATCATGTGAAGCGATATCTTCAGGGCTAAATAAAATACTTGTTGGATTCGATTGGATTGGATTAATCATACATCTGCATTGAGGGTACACAAGTCATAGCAAGATTCAGTATGTGGTATTGGGGCTACTGGATTGTTGTTGCCAAATCCGTGGTACTTTTTATAGTAACTGGCATCGCGAAGTCTTTCGGTGTTTTTATTCCTACAATGGTCGAGCGTCTGGAGTCAGATTATGCTACTGTCGGATTGATATGTAGCTTGCCTGCAACATCTATGTACCTCTTAAGTAAGTAAAATGTGTCCTCCTCCTCCTCCCCTACCTTGAATGTAATTCCTTATTTATCTGTTTAAACGTCACCTCATATTCGGGCAGCAATATGGTATAATCATGTTGTCATGTAAGTATAACTCTGACATTTGGATGATGGGGAATTCCTAAACGTTTCTAAAAACAGTGTTTACTTTTGGACGTAATTATATCACGTTTTGTTCATATTTGTAACTTTAATTTAGTATCGTTTCTCCTTATTTGTCAACATATTAGGTCCTTTTGTAACACTTGTTCTGAAGAAGATCAACCATCGTGTTGTCGCTATGCTAGGCGGAGTGTTGTGTGGATCATGTATTATTGCCAGCGCTTTCTTCAAAAACTCAGTTACTGTAGGAGTCTGTCTCGCTTTATCAGGTAAGCAAAATATCTTTTAGTTTAGCTATGTAATGGAATATTTCATTATGTAGCTCATGTTGTGCCCTGCATGGTATGTAGAGAACCATACATACGAAAGCTTATGAAAGTGCCAGGCTGAATAAACATGACTATGATGTCATGAACGTCATGCGCATTGCTTAACTTGCGCTGCATGAAACGCATTGGACAGCGGGAGTTATAATTTATATGTAGCAGTCCCGTATGTATTTCCTCATCATTTTCGTAATTACATACGCGCCATTTCGTAATGATTACAATATGATTCTAGACGACCCATGTATGGACGAAAATATATTCCGTTATCAATAACGATGAAAATGAAAGTACAAGAAATGTTATGTACATAAAAAATGAGAGAGGAGCTCGCAGATACGTCATAACGTTGCCAACTAAACTCATAACATTCTTCTTTTTAATTGAATTTTGCTCAAACTTTCACTGAGCTGCTTCTTTTATCAAAAACCAACAAAGGATGGCCTTCCCCTTTAATGGTGTTGGTTCTAGGATGGGTGGAGTTAGTGATATGATTGATGCATTGGCTGGTTGAAGTGGATAGCTTGAATGGAAAAAAAAAGTTTTCTTCTTCTGAATTAATTTGACAGAACATCAAGAGAATCATATCATTATGTCAATACAATTATATTATAAAGTCATTCGTAGTTCCATTCATTAAAAAAATATAACCTGGTGCATTACTGGAGCAGGAACACGGAATGATAGATATACGAATTGGCGCACATATATGCTGACGAAAGTGATGAGTAAATACATAACATATGGGGCTGCTAAATCATTATAACTCCCGCGGTCCATAGGCCATTTTATACAACGCCTACTAAGATTCTTGCAACCTCATTGGTCAATTCTTGATCACATGACATGCGCTAAAAGTACCATTGAATGGCATCATTGACGCGGAGTGCAATTTCGTTTGATCCTTTCGCACCATTGCACTCTGACGTCACTAACAATGTACAAAGTATATGGTAAGCTAAGTGACGTCAGAGTGCAATGGTGCGAAAGGATCAAACGAAATTGCACTCCGCGTAACAATAAACATAAAGGTTTGCTGCCTGCTTGATAGTGCGCGCTCACTATCATCAATTTCATGAATTGAAAACAAACAAAAATCGCTGAGATTTAGGCCTAGGAAACTGTGTTAAGCCCGTTAACGTCCGAGGTGTTGTATAAAACAAATAGTGAATGGTCTTTATTCGTGCAATGGAACAATATTTTGCATTCGGTGAAAGATGAGACGCTCCATTCAACTCGGCTGCGCCTCGTTGAATATAGCGTCTCTTATCTTTCACCTCGGGCAAAATCTTGTACCATTGCACTCATGACCATTCACTATTTGTATATTATATACCTCATACATAGATTGTCATTCACTGATTGGTCAAAACTATATCACATGTCAAAGAGCATTTCGATATATCAAGTTTTTTATTACGTCATAGGGTTTGATAACTACTATCAAACCCTGGGATAGGACCCCTAACCCCTCCCGCGACTTAGTTGCGCACACAATTTTTATGAGTTGCTAGGCTACCGCAATCGCGCGCACGGTTACGCGCAGCGCGTAGGAATTCAATACTCTTGCCTTTAATTTTGACTTGATGTTGGATTTTTCTTATTCTGGTGAGTGAATTCCTCTTGATCTCGTTTCCTGATTTTTAAAGCTAGATCTAGACATACAGCTAGAACTAATCATGAATCAATAAAAAGGATGAGGTATATAAAACAAATATGGACTGCTCTGTAATCGGATGATGGTGGGAATTACCACTCCCTCGGTGGTGTTCACACCGGCACTTGTATCACCCCCTCGGCTTCGCCTCGGGGATGATAGAAGGGCCGGTGTGAACACCACCGAGGGAGTGATAGTTCCCACCATCATCCTCATGAGCAGTCAATATTTGTATAGTATTGCACAGCGTAAGTTGAACGATATGGATGGCGTATCATGACGTCATGAATCATATTTATTAATAAACGTCCAGCCTGGCACTTTCATTCGCAAAGGCCCGAATTTACAAAGGAGGTTTGTCGACAAATCTAGGTTTATATGTGTCATATGACGCGTTTTGACGCGTTCCAAACCAAGGTTTGTACAACAAAGTTTGTATAACCTTGGTTTGAAATGCGTCGAAACGCGTCATATGACGCACATACATCTAGGTTCGTCGACAATCCTCCTTTGTGAATTCGGGCCAAAAAATTTGCCCAACAAAAGCCGTATTATCTATATTGAGCCCAACTACAACCGAGTTGGCCAAACTCTCCTAATCAGTAGCTCCGTGTAGGTACAGTTAACAGCGCCATCTCACGACGTGATTACTCAGCTACAAGAACATTACATATTGAAATGGTTTGACGGAAAACGCAATAATCGCCATCAACTTTTAAAAAAAAGCAGCTTGGTATTCCTATTTTGGTATTATCATGATAATAGTTATTATCATTATTATCGTTTAAGTATTATACAGTGCGTCCAAGAAAAAACGAAACCGAGAATCATCGATGTTTTATCATAACTTAATCACAATTATAATTGATAAATGACACATATTTGGAAAGCTTAGATACTCTTTTTTCATTTGATGCAACTCATATAGTGCATATTTGACGCATGAGTGATTAAAACCAATTTGAAGAGAGGAACCAAACATTTGGCGGGCGGTATCTGAATTTCATAGTTTCTGCCCTTTCATATGACACCTCAATCATGAAAAATGAGCAAGGAATGCCAAAGTTCCCTTCGCATTTCCATAATTTTATCAAACGAAATCGTTTTTACTGGCTGCCTGCCGTAGTAGCAAACAGAGTTGACAAAAGAATTAACTCCGTTTCGTAGACAATCAGCCGTAGATGAAAGACTTCATGCATAGCTGATTGTCAACGAAACGGAGTTAAGTCTGTTGTCAATTCTGCATTCTTCAGTAGTAATATTAAAAGTAGTATAGTAGTAGTAGTAGTAGTAGTAAGTAGCACTAGCAGGGACGAACGCAGGATATTTCATTTTCATTTTTTTCCCACAGGTGTTGGCTTGTCAATGACCTACATGCCAACAGTGATTGCACTGAATGATTTCTTCAGAGAAAAATTCGTTTTGATGAACACAATCACGTTGTACGGCTACACCACTGGATCCATGCTGCTCCCTATTATAATGGAACGGTCATTCGAAGCATATGGCTATGTAGGGGCTTTTATTATCCTTGGCGGTATTGCTTTTAACCTTGTCGCGTGCGGTGCAACGATACGCAAAGCACCAATAAACGCAGCGACAAATGAAGGCAAAAGTAATAATGAAGTAAAAGAGAAACAGAAGTGTCTCTCTAAAGGAGAGCCTTCAATGCAAACAGAAGGCATCTGTTATCGCGAGGAGGAGGAGGAAGTGGAAAGAGAGGAGGATAAGGAGGAAGATGATAGTGAAGAGTGCGTCTTAGAGAAAAGGCGTTTGATTCAAAACGAGAGACGTAACACCAGTACACAGGAAACATCCCCGAATGCGCGCTCATCTTGGACAAGCTCCGCCTTTCAAACCGGCAAACGGTTCTGTGGAATATTAAACGAACCACTCTATCTTTTCACCATCCCGATTAATTTCTTGTGCCTTTTCTCCATGTATTCGTGGATGCTGTTTCTGGTCCCCCACGCTGAACACCTGGGAATCCCTCCTTCGAAAGCTATCTTCCTCTCCACAATTGGCGGCATAGGTGGCATCATCGGTCGGACCATCTTCATCATCCTCGTCGGCAAAGGCATCAATGTTTATGTCGTCTACATCGCCATAGGTCTCATCGGCACGGCATCATTTCTGCTGGACTTCATCAGTTCTGCTTACGCGGTGCGTGCTACCTTGGCTTTTGTCCAGGGTTTCTCCTTCTTCATCGAGGATGCTATTATGTCCAGTTTATTCAAAGATGCAGTCTTTGACAATCGGAATTTTAACATGGCCGTGGCTCTCGGTTTATTCGCGGGAGGACTGGGGGCGACATGTGCAGGAACAATTTCAGGTGAGTAATTCATAGCCAGCTTCTTTTTATTAAACATGATGAACCTTTGAGAAATCAACTTAAGTTCAATACCTCATTGTATATAATTATTGCCATTATAAATCATTTTCGGATTATGGACTGACAGCATCAATGCTTTGGACTGGATTGCTGTTTGAGCAGCTAAATAGAAAATTTGAAGACAGAAAGTTATAGAGAAACCAGTGTCTCAAGTTCAATTTCCTTGTCGCTCTGCGGCCTCTATTAAGTTAAGAGACGTAGGTAGATTATCTAGTCAGGCCTAATCATACATTTCAAAAGATGACGCACGAGTCTAGTTTAAATTGCCTTAGCTTGATTTTCTCAAAGCTCTTGGTAATCATGTTTAGTAGTACTATTCCGTCACTATCAGTGAACATTTAAAATTATGTGTGGTATTGTGAATGGAAATTGTAAAGCGTGTTCACTGGTCACACAACATAACTCTCTTTTAATTTAGCTACGAGGAAGCAAGGTCACACTGGCAATAAAATACATGATAACAAGAATTTCCTTTTCGTTATTTTATTGAGGTACTGAACTGTACACTAAACACTTGCAAGGTGTTGTCATGCTAGCGAATAAATGATTCAGAATACGAATCACATAAATGAGAATCAAAGATAATGCACGGAGTTTAAATGGTCATGAAATGAGATGGACATGGATAAATGGAATGACATGAATAAAAGCTTACGACTGATAGAAATGGCGTCGAAAGTCCAATGAAGATGATGACGGGTAACACGAAGGAAGGTGCTCACGCGATGATGGTGCGGAGGCTTGATGGCGGAGATGTTGCTTCGTTGTCGTGGCTGAAGAGCCGTGAAGAATGTCAACGCTGACGCTCGTGATGATGATGATGATTATGAAGCTCACAGGCGAGAAGGCAGCTAGTCGCTCGATGTCGGAGGCCAATGTTGAAATGTGGACATCAAAGCCGGTGGTGATGAAGGGCAGAGGGTTGCTCGATGGATTAATGAGCCGGCCTTTGAAGTGAAATCATCAGAGTTGCAGTGAGTCGAACTCGTTGATGAAGGTTCAGACGAGCTAAAGTGAATCGAGCTCGTGTGTGAAAAGAGCTACCGGAACGAACAAACTGGCAGCTCCCGGCGGATATCAAGAGCCATGTCGGGTCCTGATTTAAACGTTCCACTGCAGGACTGCCAACCCGTTGAAGACGGCAGAGAAAGGGTTTGCGTGCCGTAAAAGAGGTTATAGGCACGAAAGAGAATCTGCCCGGAGAGAAAATCATCAGACGTCTTGCTTGGCTCGACTGAGTTGTAAGCAGGAGTTGTTGACTCGACCGAGGATGTAATAAGCGGGAGTGAATAAAAAAATCGTGGTGTTGAAAATACGCGGGCTGAACGAGTGCACGGAACCACGATGCTCGATTGGAAGTTTAAACACACGTGCTACGAATAATAAATATAAATAAGTACCGTGATAGAAAATTATTATGTACAATATGAATGTACAATAAAAGTAAGGCGAATGAATGAGTCGCTACAAACAGGCAAAGACTTTCGTGAGTTTTAGGTGAAGAGAGTTAGCTATCGACGGCGCTTCTGTATA
>JAVYIG010004273.1:110000-167375 GCA_035222895.1 Strongylocentrotus droebachiensis | reverse complement strand
CCTAATGTAAATTGCCATTCTACATCTACATGCAATCTACATGCAATCTGCATGCAATCTACTCACATTCTTAAAATTGTCTTCTCAAATATGTCTTTGATATGTACAAAGCCGGGTAAAGGATTGGTCACTTGAATTTGTATTCATAGGATGGCGGCGATACCTTGATTTGATAATTCCTACCGCTGTGTACGGTACGCTTTTTTTCTTTACAGTATGCTTGAGATGTTTTCTACATCAAATAATTCTCAATGAATCCTAAATTGATTACAAATTGCAAGATATAAATAATTATTGTTGGAATTATTCATTTCATGTTTCAAAAATAATTTCCAAGTGGATATTTGCATTTTGATCAATTGACACCCAAAAGTGGTAAAAAGGTGATTCTCACTTTTATTCTAAATTGGTAAAAATTGCTCAGACCATCATGAACTGAAATGTCAAATTCTTTGTGTGAATATAAATTGTATTTTTTATGTTATATGTATATTACTCTGCACAAATATTCACAATAAGTTGCATTTGATTTACTGTATAGTACTGTAAACCTCATTATCTCCTCATTACCAAAATGCAATTTAATAATCAGGGGTAAAGTTGACAAATTCCAATGCCCGATTGGCAGAATAATAGCATGTACTATATACTTAAATCCATCTCATCTCTCTCTCTCTCTCTCTCTCTCTCTCTCTCTGTATCTTGATCCTTCTCTCTCTCTCTCTGCATATCCAATGCACGCTGATACAGGGATGTTTTCTTCTTTGCATGCATGCAATCTCAATCTTCTCTCCATTACTCCCCACTACAACAGGCGTAATACATCTTCCCTTGTTCTTCTAAATATGGACTCATGGGGCTTCTGCTTACACTGTGGCTAAAAATAGGCATGCCAGAGCTCTAGCTTCCACCATTCCAGCTTGCTTCGCTGCCTGCCTGCCTGCCTGTAGTAGAGCTGTGAACAAACTCAGAATTCAGTCCTTGGGTCTTCAATTAGTCAAAGCATGCATGTGTAAGCTAACCAGCCGAGCTTTCTCTCCTCATCTTCCTTTCTCTCTGTTTCCATCTCTCTCTCCTTCTTTCTCTCCTCACTCACTCTCTCTCTCTCTCTCTCTCTCTCTCTCCCACACCAACTCTTTACTGTACATGGATGGATGCATGTGGAGAGTCTTTCATCTCCCTCCTTCTCTCTTCATCTCTTCATCTCTTCCCATTTCTCCTTCTTTCTCTCCTCATCTTCCTTTCTCTCTTTGTTTCCATCTCTCTCTCCTTCTTTCTCTCCTCTCTCTCTCTCTCTCTCTCCATCTCTCCCAACCAACTCTTAACTGTATGTGGATGCATGTCGAAAGTCTCCCATATCTCTCTATCTCTCTCTCTAACTCTCTCTCTCTCCCAGCCAACTCTTTACTGTATGTGGATGCATGTTGAGAGTCTCCCATCTCTTTTTCTCTCTCTCCTCGTCTCTCCCCCCACCCGATGCTTTACTGTATCTGGATGCATATGGAGAGCGGGGAGTCTATGCCAGGGAATTTCAGGTATGCCAATAGTCTCCCAGACATACACCCAGTGTAGGTTTCATAGTCATGGGGAAAATATGTCTGGTCTCAAACAGAGATGGAAATCATATAGGGCCTATAGTTCATTTATATGATATATTGCAAGAACATTTACTTTTGTGAAACGCTGATAGCTTCAATGAAATGCAAGTAAATTAGTAATCATATTTTAAATGGTCTTCTCTGACTCATGAAAACAATACCAGATTTGCCTAAAAGATATATATCTTCTAGCTGTATACAGTGTAGTTCTATCAAGTTCTGAATGAGTAGACTACTAGTATTATGCACATTGCAAATGTGTGTGAATTTTAATGCACATGCCATGATAGTCTAGGTAAACAGACTTTAATGATAGCTAATACTAATTTGCATCGCAATTCATGGTAATGAAGCACAAGCTCGAAGTCAAAAGAAAAAATCTACAGTCAGGCTGAAAATGTTTTCTTTTAATATCCTCCACTCTCTTATATGCTAACTCTCCCCCTCCCTCCCTCCCTTTCTCTGAGATTAGCTAGGGTTCACCTACACGGCTACAGCGGAGTAATTTCCTATCATTCTAGCTGATCGCACCTTTACGATATTTATCCGAGATAAGTAGCCAAACATTGGGCCTTATAGCGTGCAATGCGTTAGATTTTCACACAGAGGCAATTATACCTTTAGGGAAATTTCAATAGTATCCATATATAGTACAAAACTATAGCTCAATTGAATCTACAATAAGATTTAATCTTTAAATACATTCGCCTCTATGCAGACTTGGAGGAATTTCCGATCGATCAGTAAAGGCAAAGCATTGTGCTTGTTTTTCGACGCCAGTTTATTAAACATAAAGTGGCAGTATTCTATAATTGGGTTTACGAACTGAGACTATTCATCTACTTGTAATTTTACATCCTTTTTTCACATACATATTTCTGTACATGTATATTACACGGACCGAAATACACTATTTGCAGATACAACAGCACAAAAAGGAACTGAAATGGTCCAAATTCAATGGAGATATTTTGAGGCATTGAAAGTTCCACACGAGTGCCCTTGGCTTGTGAAAGGTCTGCAGAATTCATTCTTTTATGGAAATTCAAAATCTTTCAACTTTTGACACCAAAAATACAATGAGAATATAATAGTGTACCAGTGAATAAGACTAAAGCACTGCAATGGAATAGAGAGTTTGGCAATTCTTTTAAAGTTATTGCAAGCCCTTCTCAATATTCTGTCTTACTAAGATAGGATCACACTGAATTAGGATATATCACTTCATGTTATGTAGAAGAATGGTGAGCTTTTACTATTTCATTGTTGGTTACTTTCTGCCCTGTAGAGCTACTTCCAGATAAATTAAGTTTGATTGCTCTTGTGTATATTTGTTTGTCTTCTTTCAATAACATAGTTGGTTCATGATGATCACTCACTCATTGGGCATGGGCTACTTTGAAACTTGGAGGCAGAGATGACCAACTTTCTATCAAACACCCTTGCGTGTCGAAGTAAATCAAGGTATTGCTAAACCAGCACTGCTAAGGTGATATATTGTTTATTGAAATCTTGGTTAAAGATTATGAGGGCCCATTTCAGATATCTCCACCCCCCCCCCCCAACCAGTTTTTGTACATGAGGTGAAATACTGCAGTCATTATACCCCTCTCTATGCTCCTATTGACATGCAAGTCAGTGCCCCCCCCCCCCCTCCATACCAACTTTTAATGTAATTAATGACAAAGTAGCGAGTCAGCCCCCTCCCTCCCTCCTTCCAAGCCCCTGTTTACTCTACTATATGACAGAGTAACAAGTCACCCCCCTCCCCCTCCCCCCTCCCCCCCCCCCTCCCTCCCTCCTTGCCCCCATTTATTGCATGTATGACAGGCAGCCTATCGAGTCAGTGAGAGGGAAGACCGGCGCGTGGAGCCAAGATAACGCACCCATCAGGAAGACCTTACGATCCGGCCAATTTCCAAACGCCCTCACCACACAGGAAGCTAAGGGCTAAAGCGCTTCCACCGAACGCGTAATCAGTCCTGAAAACGCCAGCCCTACCAATTAGCAGGGGCTCTGCTCTCCTTTTTTTAAGTCTCCCTCTTTCCTTCTCTCTTTGAAAGCCTCTTGCTGGATTCGTCTTCTTCTGGTGTGACTCCGCCTCCCCTCGACCCAAGTCGTTCCTGCTGATTAGGGTCGGCTTGTCCGGCCTTCGGAGGGAAGAGTGTCAACGAGAGTTTGAACGCAAAACCCGGGCCTCTTATCGCTCCCTGCCAAATTAGTCGGTCACTTCCCCTCCTTATTTCTCTCTCTCTCTCGCTAGCCTGCCTCTCTTTTGACAGCTTTACATATTCTCTCTCTCTCTCTCTCTATCTCTCTACTTCTCTCTTTCAAACTCTGAGGAAAGTCAGCTTGCGGGTGTCTGCACTTGGAGAACGTGTTGTCCAGGAGTCTGGCGTGCGCACTAGTGCAGCTCTGGGACAACCTTATCTCAACTGGCCAAACTAGCTTCCAACTTCCAACTCTCACTCATATCGGGAACAGCTCCTGTCGCAACAACTTGTGACTTTTATCTTCTCTCGTCAAAGAGCATGAGCTTTCCTGCGCGTGCTGCCAAGTCGGAAGCCACATGCAGAGGTTATCACAAGCCTTCAGGACTGAGAGGGGCAAATGAACTGGTCACTTTGTAATTCAGTCCTCAAACTGGACGGTCATGGTTCTTTTGCTCCAAATGTGTCATTACTTATTCAGTTTTTGAATAACCTCAGCCAGTGGAAGTCTGCATTTTTTGCGACAAGATTAATTTTAATCGCTGTTTCTAGCACCCTGTTTCATGGATCACTTCTGCAGATCAACTAGCATCAGTCTTCAACCTTGTCTTCTAGCAGTTACATAATCAACTGATGGAATGTTCCAACTCCTGTATACACATGGTTCTCTTCACTCATCTTTACATCAACAGATACGTACATGCAGCCTTCTGAAGCAGAGATAATATGGATTCAGTGACGATCAGCATTGGAGGCAAAGGGAGGTAAGTAAGACTCTTCAAAATCTCTGGAAAGGTGTACACTACACATTCCAACCCATATTCAATGCCATAACGGTTGCGGAATAGCTTATGGTGTTAAACTCTGAAAGAATTCCAAAATGAGTTTTTAGAATTATTTAAGCTCTATACTTAATGAACATAACTCAAAAGTAAACTTCATTTTCACATCATTGTTTGTTCCTCTCATTCACCCCTATTCAAAGCTTTGCTTAGCACTTTATGATGGTACGCAAAGTCCTTTAGCAATTACAATTTTTATTTATTTTACTCGAGTACAATACCCTCGTAGACTCTCCATACAAGTATATATTGACTGAAGTACCTCCCTCCCTTTTTACCCAAAACAAATTTGAGCTTTCTGCAGTTTGTTTGTTCAGAGTTATAAGAACTTTGAGTAGTCATTGTAAAATGATTTCAAAGTATCGAAATGGGGGAATAAAAGGTCATTTCATTCATTCAAGTTCAAAGCTTGTTACCGGTATGTGACTGTACAACGTGACTAAATCTTTCTTGAAATCGGATTAAACATGTACAGAGGGCTACACATGTGATGGTAAGTATTTATTATGACCTCTTTTTTTTAGAAGATAAAAGGATTGTGCAAAATTGACAGTACCCTTATAATACTCCTGTAGCGTACAATTGAGTAAATTTCTCTATGAAGTGAGTGTATATGTATATATTGCAGGTTGTAACCTTCAAGACTTCAACAAAACTTTATAGTATAAGAAGCAATAGTAGTGAATATAATGTAACATAGACATTTGAAAGGTATGTGAATATCATAGCTAAGAATGAGAAATGCGATTATAAAGACAAGCAGTAACAGCAGCAGTACCTTGAGCTAGACCACCAGTTCTACTTGGAGTTCTACTGCCACGCCCACCTTGCCACGCCCACCTGGACATGCCCATCTAGACACGCCCATCTTCACCATATCCCATGCCATAACATACTTCTTTAGAATTCCATACTGAATCTCCGCAACTCTATGGAATGTAAAGAAGTATGTATTGAAACTGGGACCTCACATCACAGTAACAACTTCAAGATGAGATAAGGAGGCACATGTTGGAGCATTGCAAGCAAAGAGGGGGTAATGGAAGTTACCCCCACCCACCACACCCATTCAATTTTTTCAATGTTTTTCAATGTTTAGCTTTGTAAATTAATTTTCTTGTTACTTTTTCGTTTATATGACACCTTTTTTATATCATATATGTTTATGTTTGTTATTCTTTCTTTTATATTAGCTTTCTCTCTTCACTTTGTTTTACTCATCTGTAAGTTGTTTTTCCTGGGTATTTAAGTTAAATTCCATGTCTATATGATCTGTTTTATGTGTGTAACATGGACTTGCTGAAAAGCAGTCTTTTTAGGCTGATGTAAATTTTTCTGTGATAATTAAAATAAATTCAATGAACTCAAGGAAAGGTCAAAACTAGAAAATGAATACTTCTAGGAACTTTACATCTGCAGGCAGTCTATCTGTACATGCCCTTAATGGCCCACTGTACTACTTGTAGCTACTTGCTCCCTCTATATAGAAAACAATGCCTAATCGGTGACCAGTGTTCCCCCATGATCCTCTTTTTTCTGATGTTAATTGAGAGCTGAGTTGATGAGATAGTCACCTGTCAGTGACCCTCCAGGTGGATCTAATCCCTCCTAGCCAAACTAGTACAGACAGCCTTTAACTGTTTATACTATACTATACTGAATGAGATATATATGCAAATACTAAGTTTAAATCATTAATCAAATATCATGGGTTGATGGGTGTGAAGGGTAAAACCATTAAATAGTAAGTCTAGCAATGTTCCTTTACAGGTAATGCAAATATTTGTATGAATCCAGGACATTGGAAATACATTTCCTTATACCATATCAATCTCATCTGTACAGCCGGGTTTAGGAGCAATTATCACAATTGAATGTTTAAGCTTTCTGTACATTCTTAGTTTAAAACTGAAAGGCCTTTCCAGACATACATTCATGTGTGTCTAAAGAAGTTCTAAAACCCAAGAGGCCACTGCCCACTTACAGGGTACGTTCTGGTACACCATACATGTTACAGCCATTCAAAATACTATACCTGGTAGCTACATTGGATTCATAGGAACACGACATGTACTATATATAGTACATGTCATGTTCTTGTAAATCTGACCAGTATCACCTCTATCGTCCATTAAAACTTGGTTAAAGGAACAGTTCTATACCATGCATTCCTATTGTAATGCCAGGATCCATCCTCATATCAACTTCCCCCTCCCCCCCCCTCCCCCCCCCCCCCCCCCAAAAAAAGGAGAGAATTTTGAAATTACCAAAATTCAGTAAACCATCACTTCATCTTGGGGCAGTTCCTTTGTAAATATTTTATCTTATATAGTATATTTTAATGGCATGATATCAAAAGGTTGATGATAGCAACAACTTCAGTATGCATGTATCTAGCCCAAGGGATACTCAAGCCTCGGTGCCTACTATAAATACCCTCCACACACAATGCATAAACAGTGGGTGTTAACTTAAAGGGGGTGTATCATGGCAAATACTGGTGAACACCATCTACTACTTCTTTCGGACAACTGCACGTAAATGAATGGACTTGATTAACGGTCAGCGCGCGCTAGCGTTCGCGAAACAGACCCGAAGTTCTCCTCACGTTTCGGTTTTGCGTATGCTGCACGCACATGAATGCTGCGGTCACGTCGCCTGTAGTCGTATTATAACCGATTGGCCCCGAGTCAGGCCACGGGAAAGACACATAGTCTGGTCATGCTGCACCACCTTTAATGAAGCATTACACTTTTGCTCACTCCCTCTCAAAAGTTACAAATTGAACGGTAATATTTCTTTTGCAAGGGACATCAGCCCTGGTACTGATTTTTTCCCTACACATTGTTTACACTTACAATTAACAACAATTATTCATACCCCTTGTAAATTTGATGTTTTTTGTACTTTTCCTAACTCAAGAATGAAAGGTTGGATGATTGAATTAGGGCCTTTGTCGAATACTTTTAGATGTGAGCTTTAGCATGTACATTCTCAAGAAACATAAATCAGGCAAAGCATACTCTAAAAAATTGCAAGATTTGGTAAGGGTATGAATAATTTAGTTAACTGTATGTATGTCTATGGTATTGCTAAAGAAATTCTGTGAGACTAAGAATGATCAGACAGCTCTTATCCTGGTCTATCGTTAAAGATTGTTTTCCTTTTATAGCCATGTCATGTCCCTACATCTTGATAATCAGGTCTGGCACTTATCTTTATATGTACAAACATTGTCATACAAACAATGCATCATGGGACCTTTCACACTAGCCAAACATTGTATACAGAACCACCCCTAATCACTGTCTAGTAAAAGAACTTGAAGTGCAATAAGCATGATGAAATATAAATGAGAATCAAAGATACATGTATGAGATAAGAATAGAGCTCCATTTTGTGTTACAGGAACTTTCAGGAAGAAGATTTGTTTTCTTTATATTTACAAACATTGATCAAAACTTATACCTTGGCTTTTAAAGGGAAAGTCCACCCCCAAAATAAGTTTGTTTCGATAGAGGCAGAATAATAAGAAAATCAGGTGAGTGAAAGTTTGAGCAAATTCTGAATGAAAATAAGAAAGTTATGAATTATTGAAGTTGTGATCAATCAAATACAAACTGGCAACTCTGTGACGTATTATACGAGCTCTCCTTCATTTGCTTTGTGCATAATATTCCATAAAATCATGTTTTCTTCGTTATTGATGACGGAATATATATTTGTTCCTTGCAGGGGGAGTATAGAAACATATTTGCAATTATTATATTTAGGGTGCATGTATGGTTGAAATTTTTCTTGAGGGAAAATGAAAATTTTAGATTTTTTTAGTACTAAGCAAATGGAAGTTGAGCTCGCATTTTACGTCATAGAGTTGCCAATTTGTGTTTGATTGATCACAACTTAAAAAATCCTAACTTCCTTATTTTTAATCGGAATTTGCTCAAACTTTCACTGACTTGTTTCTCTCATTTTTCTACTCCTATTAAAACTAACTTAATTTCAGGGTGGACTTCCCCTTTAAGGAGTAAATATTTGTTTCTTTTAATTTCTTCAAGATTTTCCATATTCAAAACACTCACAGACCAATAAATCACTCTTGGTTAAATTAAGAGATCAAAATCTTTCCCAATATACATGTAAATGTACATGTACTTCAACTAACACGATTCCTACACATCTGAATGAATATCCTCGCTTAAAGAGAAGGTTGAGTTCTGGGAAGCGGTGAAAAATAATTTGTGAGCGTTACTCATTCTTATTATGCAAGTGTGGAAGAACATCAGATAAGACATGTTTCCTGAAAAGCATGGCTCTTCAAATGCCTTCATATTCGTAAATATGCATGTAACATCGTAAAAATCGGGGGGGGGGGGGCAGCTTTTTACGCCACGTGTTTGTGTAGTCCCATATACATCTTTCTGTGTACAGTGTTTGTAACTTTACCAAGTCTTAGCCAGATTTCTTATCATTTTGATGATTCCAGAACCTTGCAATACACACAAATTCTTATATGCTAGATGATCAACCTTTTCTGGTCGGTTCCACACCGTTTCTTTCACAATGCAATCGCATGACCAGAACTCAACTTCATCTTTAAGTGTTTATTTTGCGGATCTTAATTGTTGACATTATAATCAATATTTGCTTATTACTTGTCTATCAATTGAAAGGTGCCATAATACTTAAAGTAAACACATCCTTCTCATCTAAGAAATACAACTGATTAACTCCAATAGATGAGAAAAAATGTTAGCCTCTATTGCCTCTTTGCTGGAAATGAAGTAAATGTAATTCTTTTGCATGTTTTGTTTTTGTTTTGATGACACACTAGAATTCAACAATTTTGAATAAAGTTTTCTGTGGCATATAGAGAGTTAAATGTAAGGAATGAGGGGAAGAATAAGAGGTTGATTATGAAGTAGAAGGCAGAGGAGAAGGTAGAGGAGGAGGCAGAGAGGAGGAGGAGGAGGAGATGATGATGATGATGATGATGATGATGATGATGATGGTGGTGGTGGTGGTGGTGGTGGTGGTGGTGGTGGTGGTGGTGGTGGTGGTGGTGGTGGTGGTGGTGGTGGTGGTGGTGATGATGATGATGATGATGATGATGATGATGGTGGTGATGATGGTGGTGGTGGTGGTGGTGGTGGTGGTGGTGGTGATGATGATGATGATGATGGTGGTGATGATGCTGATGATGGTGATGGTGGTGGTGGTGATGATGATGATGATGGTGGTGATGATGATGATGATGATGATGATGAGGGGAGCAGGAGAGGGAGGAGGAGAGGGGAGCAGGAGAGGGAGGAGGAGAAGTGAGAGGAGGGGGAAGTAGAAAGATGATTATCAGGAGAAGGACGAGGATGAGGGGTAAGTACGAGAAAGACGAGGAAGAGGAGGAAGAGGATGAGAGTTGGTAGGAAGAAGGATAGGAAAAGCAAAATGAGGAGGAGCAGGATAAGGAGCAGGAGCAGGAGGAGAGGGGAACTAGGAGGATGATTATCAGGAGGAGGATGAGGGGTAAGTAAGAGGAAGAGGAGAAAAAGGATGGGAGTAAGGAAGGATAGGATAAGCAGGATGATGAGCAAGAGAGAAGGAAGAAGAGGATTAAGAGGATTAGGATTAGGTGGCAGAGGAGAAGCTAGGGTGATTAGGAGAAGAAGGGGAGGAGAAGCAAGAGAAGGAAGAAGAGGAGAAGGAGGAGCAGGAGCAGGAGGGGGAGGTGAAGAAGGAAAAGAGAAAAGGGCTCCCAAGACTGATAATCTATGGTACCACAAAAGATGACATCAACGGTAATGGTTCAAGGAAGGGGGTGAATGATGAAAAATGAAGACATGTAAAATTTCTTTGGTACAGATGTACAGAGCTGGAGGATGCAGACAAATTAACGCATGAATGTGGAACAGAATGTAGAAAATTATGAATTATAGAAAAAGCAAAATGGTGATGAGGAAAATGAATGTGGTCGAGATGGAGGCTGGAAGAGGAGGGTGATAAGGAAGAAAAGAAGAATTAAACATTAATAAAAATGATGCAATCTAAAACTGCGTTTTTTAACCGGGTGCTGCTGTAAAAATTATTTTGAAATGACGTCGTGATTTTTTTCTTCTTCCAGAAACCGCTAGAGTATGTAATTTGACATTTTGACAGCAAGCCTAGGTGACCGAAATTACTTTTTTTTTTAACCACGCTTTTAACATTGAGAAACATGATAAATCTGAGCAACGAGATGCCTGAATATCCTCATATTCATGTATTGAGGTCATGACCAAATTAATTACTTTTTTCATTAAAGGATATTTGGTGGCAAGGTGCCTACATACAGTACTTCATATATTTTCTAGTGTGTTGATTACAAAATAATATTTTACCATTTTATAAATGTCTTCTTCTTTTTAATGGGAAAAAATGTGCTCGGCAACTGCTCATATGTGTGTACATCTCAACACTTGACGAGTGCCAGAGTGATGCAAAATTAAAATTCTGTGATGAATTTTGGATCAAAGTGACGCAAAGATTTAAAGGGTGCCATGACTAACAAAAGGTTGAAAAAGGTTGGAAAAAGTTGGAAAAGGTTGGAAAAAGCTGATCTAAGATATAAATCTCCTGCTTAAATGAATTACATCATACAAACCCCCTCAAGTAATGATTTATATCCTTCTGCAAACAGCATTCAAATACAAAAAAAGACATCAGAATGGATGAAAAGAAATAAAGAGAGAGAGAGTTAAAGGGGGTGGGGCATCACTTTTTGTCTCATAAAATGTCTCATAATTGTCTCCTTTATATTTCCAATGTGTAAGAATTTCGCAATGCTCCTGAAAATGATCAGAATGACTTCAAATACTCATTTATATCCTTCTACCACCAACCCTTATAGAGAAGGAAGTCATTGGCAAGTTAACAGGAATCCCTCCTATCTCCTTCGATGATCCGCGTTCTTGAGGCTAACCTGGAGTGGCGCTCGACCTCCAAAGAACTAACCGCGAAACCGATCTGCCTCTAATTCTGATTTCCTCTGTGAAAATTTGGTAATATGCTGTGCTGCCAAAACTTGTCAACGCCGGGAACATTCAAGATTCTTTGACTGAAGGCATGACAGCCCTTACACCTTCGGTAGCGTACCGGAGGATGTATCAGAAACATGACTTGGTTTCTAATATATGGGACTACGTATCAAGCAATCACACATTGTAACCATCCATGCGTGATCTTTTAAAGAGGAGGTTGTGGTCTGGAGAGGTTGAAAAACAATTTTTTAGCTTTTTTGTTCTTTTGCTGTAAGTGTGGAAGAAAATCACCCCCCCCCCCCCTAAAAAAAAAAGTGTCCCCTGAAAATGATGGCTCTTTAAATGCCCTCATATTCAAAATGCATGTATGAAAAAATGTCTGAAAAGTTTGGACCAAACTCACATTCCACAATTTTGTGTAGTCCTACACACATATAATTTTATTTCTGTGTTCACTGCATGTGACTTGGCGGTGACTAATTCTACAGTATTTTAATTGTTATGGCTACTATAATCAAGTTTTTTCCAATTGCTTCCACACAGTTTCCCTATAAATGATTCAATTGGATGATCACAACTCAACTTTATCTTTAATTCAGCACAATAATTCTAGTCCTGATTTATCAAACAGATCTGGGACAAGCCATACAAAGCTTTATTTGTGTGAAATAAAATCCTGAATTCTTTGTGAATACATTTCATGTTCACAAAGCAAAACAAAAACCCACATGGATTCTCAGCTCAAAGTGCAACATTCTTCCCTCTGTTGACTTCAGATATCAAATGTTTGCAGAAAATGAAATAAATCAAACAAGCTGCAAGTAGTTAGCTGAGATAAGTCATTAATAACAGAGGAAGTAGAAGTTGTAAATTTATCATATAAAGCAGCAATAGTAAAAGTAGTCATAGTAGAAGTAGTAGTCTTCACAGAATTATCAGTAGCAGTAACAGTAGCAGTAGTAGTATAGCTATAGCAACAGCAGTAGCAGTAGCGTTAGTAGCTCTAACAGTAGTAGTAGCAGTAATAGTAGTAGCAGTAGTAGTAGTAGCAGTAGCAGTAGCAGTAGTAGTAGTAGCAGTAGTAGCAATAGCAGCAGTGGTAGTAGTAAAAGTAACATGCAGCAGCAACTAATACTAATAGTAGTTGCAGCAGCAGTAGCAGTAGTAGCAATAGTAGCAAATAGCAGTGGCAGTAGCTGTAGTAGCAGCAGCGGTACTCGTAGCAGTAGCACATTCGGTAAAGATGACATAAAAATCAAGATTTTAAATATTCTCAAGATTCATATTGATTAGGTCTTACAATAAACCTGAACCCACCCCTCTCAAAAAAAAATCTTCCATATTTCTGTGACCTGAGTCACCTTCTCTCACCCAAGAAACCTGCCCAGATATGAGTCACTTTAACGCTATTACTCTGCTGACAGATGTCGTAATTTACGAAAATCAAATCAGCCTTATCACCACGAAGACTAGACGCGCGCTGCTTTGTTTAGCAGGCATCGGGAGGGTAATGCGGTTAGGGAGGATAGAGTAACTGCGGGTAATAATCTACGATAACACATGTTCTAATCTTCAAGAGGGGGTTTAGAGAGCCACTGGATGCGGTATATATAGGTAAGAACACCCGGGAGAGTTGTAAAGCTCCAGAAACTCAGAAGTCGAGACTAAATCCACTGGAGATTCTTTCAAAAGGCAAAGATGTATAAGGGTGAGCTCAAGTGCAGTCAGAATAACCCAGATAAAACTCTTTTCAGGTGTCTTGGGGTGCGTTCATCAGAAACAGCGTTTCTATACATACATGTATGCACTTTCTCCACTCCCCGGGGAGCATTCCACCAAGAGCTACTAGGCTCAAATTGCTAAGCATACTGCATTGGCTTTCACATCCTACCGGGTACCCATTTAACACCTGGGTGGAGAAATGTCTTACTAAAGGACATTAGTGCCGCAGCGGGACTCGAACCGCAGACCTAGTGATCGACAGTCCGGCAACGTATCTACTCGACCACAACACCTTTGCATTTATCTTCTCTCAGAAATGTGATTCTGGCTTATTCTGACATTCAAAACGAAATTTTTTCTGCGTTTCAATATACCCATATTTAAAGACGTTTGAAAATAGGCTGGCGTACGTTTATCACCATACAAATTTGCCTTTTAGAACCACGTTTGAAAACGCTAATTCTAGGCCAGAAAAGGGATGATAAACGCATCCTTGGATTTTCATTGATTGCTAGACACTTACAAATTCAAGATCTTGTAAATCGAGAAAAATGTTAAACTAATGAGAGGTAAATCTATATCCTGGGCCAGGATGTAAATTGGCTTTTTGTATGCATAATTGTACTAGTTCTATGGGATTGCCAAGCTGTACAAACTGGGCCCTTTCTTATGAACAGTTGTGATAAATCCATTATTATCAATCACAATTATTTACATGAGAGATAGAAGACAACAAAGTTGCAATTGATTAGAAAGATTCTCTCTGATTCTACCCCCCCCCCCCCCCTTCAAAGCTCTCTTGCAATATTTTGTATAACGAACATCACACACCTTGGTACTCTAACTGGAATGACTACAATACCCAATATTTCACACATTAACACTTCTGTATCAATTCCTGAATAAAATTTTCTTCCAAAACGTTGTATTACCAGGATAAAAAATGTATGGAGTATGGAGCCATTGGATACCACAATTATTTCAATTTCATGACCTCTAAATACATTGCAACATTGCATGAAAATGTTCATCTACATAAGGACAGGTTAATTTAATCACAGATTGTATCATCAGTTCCTGATTTGATAATATTATTCCCAGTTGCATTTAAGTATAATAATAATATAAGTGGCCTCTTATAATTCAATATTTCTAAATTCATAATGATTAAAGGGATTAAAAAGCATTTAGAAAGAGATTAAGATCTGCATACATCTACAAAACAGTGTTTGTAACGAAAGTGAAAGTACTGAAGCTAATCAAATTAATGAGCAATTTCCAACAAAATAAAGAACAACATGTTTATAGAAGAAAAGATAAATTGAGAATTCAAGAAAAGCGGGGTTTACAATAATGGTTTTGTTCATGGGAAATTTGATTAGTCCTTTATGAGGAAATTATTCAAACTCTTTTGGTTTACCACTAGAGGCTTCAGTTACCAGTGCTATTGGGTAAATGATAATGGTATTGACAGTATAACCTAGAAAATATGCAAAAGGGAAAACATTTTTTAAAACCTTTTTTCAAGTTGTAAAAAGTTTGAATTATCAGGGGATAGATATACCCAAAACTTCAGGATTATTTAATTGTTTCCAATGCAACATTAATCTATTCCAGTATTTAAAGGGTTGTCATGGAGCTGGTCAAGATAAAAAATGGGTAATTTTGAAAAGCCATTGTATATCCACAAAGCAATCCTGGTGTCAATTGGTGCCTATTGTTTTGTGCAAAATCGCGCGTATGGGAAATGAGCGACCAACCATGCAGAGATGAGAGGAATCGAAGAGTTAAAGACTATTAACTCATAGGACCATTGCCTACTGGAACCTTGTGGCCCCTGTATTAACCCTATGGCAATGAATGAATTCAGTAGTCATGGGTTCGTTGATGACATTGCCTTTGATTTTTTCCAGTGATAATCGTGGAATCAACAATTATGAAAAGATATTTTGAGGAGAGCTTTGATATATTTTGATTTATTATTTACAAAACTATCGATCTGGCATCATGACGGAAAATATAAAAAAAATACTGCAATATTTTTAGACCAGTTTTTGCATATTAAAACAGGATTTAACAACTAACTGAAATAATAATGAGTTAGAACAACTCTTCTTCTTCAATTTGAATTTTCAATCATTTCAATTGGTGGTTTCAAAGGCGAGATTTTACAATTTAGCTGAGACTCTTTTGACAAAAGCTTTTGCACAGTTAATTGTACCCAAGCCCCGCACCTGTTAAAAGTGGCTGGGTGCTTTAAACATTAATGTAGGATAGCGGTATGAAACCTCGATTATAACAAATATCTGGGCTTGACAGTGACGGGCATCTGGGATGCTAGGTGCCCATAATCTACTTTTTGGACCCCTACAATTTCAAATGTTTAACAAGGGACGCTTCATATGTTTGGAGCCAGAAGGGCAGCAACAGAGAGTTAACGACCTTCTCGCTCCAAGAGGATAATTCATACGGCGGATTCTAAGAATCTCAATGAAGCCCCCCTCCCCCTCCAAGAAAAATAGATAAATTAGTGCGTAGCCATGATAAAGGAAAACATTTTGGGGTGGTTCATCTCGTAATAGCAACAAAGTACAGAAAAAAATTTCTACCTTGTACTGCTATTTTGTAATCTTTTCATAATTACTTGTAAGTAATGTGATATTGAATTTGATTGTTTTAATAAAACACATTAACACAATTATTTTTTTTAATATTTAAAAAAGTACAGAAAATTGTTAACATTATTACTGGACATGAACTCAAAACAGGTGTAGTGAATGAAGAGAATCTGGGTCAACGTGCAATAGGGGAGGGGCCCGGGCTGGAGGAAGGCGCACAGGCCAAAAAGCTTTACGTATGAAAACCGATTATTTCCGCTCCATGCAGGACAACGACTTTTGATAAAGCAATCACAGGATTACCGTCAACGTGTTTGTAATCTCTCTTGTTGACAAGGTTTATTTTGGAGTCGATCACAACATCTTGACAGCACAACCAACAACGCCAAATTGGACCTCTGGGACTACACAATACACTAACATTTTATTAGCTTAGGGTCTCAGATGAAACTATAGGCATCTGGAGTTGAGATCTTAAAGAGTGTCTGCCGTTTTTATGGACGAAGAGAGATATCAAGGTTTATTCTTGATCTACTGCATCCAGAAGCTCCTTCAGGATGTACAATTTTTAAGAGGATGGGTGGAGAACGGAACAAATAGGTACGAAAAAAACCTAAATTTATGAGCACGAGGACATGCAGTCTGGCGAGTTGAAACCGAAAGTACGTTCATTCATTCATTCATGGGGCTGGAATAAGATGATGAAGTTACACGATGGGAGAGAAAACAGGGGAAAAGGCCTAATGAATAATTTCCCGAGCACGGAGCCTGGGCTAAGAAAACTTTGAAGATAACGGCTTCTGCGGGGTCCTCATGAATCATTGGGAATTTCCTGCCCGGACCATGGGGACGTGTGATTATACACTTTGCATCAGTACCGCAGTCACTTACGATTAGCGCTCAGGACGGCACTTAATATCATTATCGTAGTGACAGGGCGAAACCGACTGCCTGGGAACACGGCATTGCGGTGATAACGTCTCGATGCCCTCCCCCAAAATATGCTCTCCTTGCGAAACATCTTGCGGTTGGTCACTTTTTTGTAATCAAGCTCCGCCACTCGGCCTGAAAGCGGTTGCTCTACGTAAATGCAAACGCGGAGTTCCTCCTCGAGAGAAGGCTCGCTCCACCTACGAATAGAAAGTAGGGATAGAAAGTTGCTCCAGCGGTCACTTTATCGCTCACAGACACCCGACGTTGCAAGAGGTTGTCATACGCAAATGAAAACATTTTGGTAGCGAATGTCAAAGCCAAAAGTGGATCAGTTATTCCCATCTGTTCACAGTTAGAGTCTGCGGTTACTGATTAAAAGCAGGCTGGTTTTCAGAAAGCATGTTTCTATTTACCTGCCATAGTTGTGGCTAAACTCTTTTGGGATCAAAGCTAGGGTATATGTAGGACTCACCTGGTCTAAGGGTATATCTTGTTTGATAGAAAAAAAATAGAATAATTGAGATTACTACCAACCTTAATATGTAATATGTCTTGTTTAAACATTACACTGAGAAAAAATGGGGAGAAAATTTCCCTAAAGCTACATCACTACAGCAAAATAAAAACCCTTTAACGCATAATAACGGCAGGTAGGTGGGAGTAGAATAGTTTGTACATCGAAAGGCCTTTTGATGAAGTAAGTGAAATGTGCAGCATTTTGCAATCATATTGCACTGGCTCCATGCAGTAGCCTAATTAGTATAAGACCTTTTTTAACCCTTGCTTTCTTACAACCGATTTCAAGGAATTATATTTAGAATATCTAAAATATATATTCATATACATGTATATAGAAGTAGATAACCATTTTATATATCACACTTTCTTGAGTAACAGTGCATTAATTAGTGTACACTTTGGTTCTCAATATACATTTTGACACAATCAATAATAATAATAATTTTTTAATATATGTTGAGAATGAGGAGGAGTTGTGTCATTTTAGAATGAAGTTATTTAATTAAACTGTGATTAATAAAATGAGTTGTCTAAACTCTTAAGGTTAATTTTTGACATGCAAATCCGGTAATACATGATTTAAAATTGTTCTGTAAAGTTATAAGTGATTGACCTATTCTGGGAAGTGTAGAGATACAGACAGAGTTGATTAACAGTCTACAAACAAAATTTAAAGAGAAATAAAAAGAGAATTTTAATATTTTCCTCTCGCTCCCTCCAAATAAGACATGAAGGTTATTTGTTTTCTCCTCGGGAGATAAGATCACCCAAGAGAGACAAAACAGGTGGTCTTTATAGACAGGCGGCCGTACAGATTTCTAAAGTACGTGTTTCAATGAGAAACCATTTTCAAGGGAAACAAAAAATGTGGTCTTTATAGACAGGTGATCTTTATAGACAGGTGGTCACTAAAGCAGGTTTGACTGTACTGCTTTTTTTCAAATGTTAAATTCTCTGCCAATCAATGAAGATGGCAGTACTGAATTCTGAACTCCATATGAATTAAATCATTATAATATGCAAGACTACTAATAGCATGTTATTCTCTGAATATACTGTTAATTGCATGAAAGCTATAAACTGATTTTGCCAGACTGAATATAGTCCCCCTACAAAGAAATGCTCCCAGACTTATAAGGCATGAGTACCCCTTTATAAGAAATGCTACCAGACTTAAAGAGAAGGTTGAGTTCTGGGGGAGAGGTGAATTTGAGTATTATCATTGTATTATGCAAGTTTGGAACAACATTAGATAAAAAATGTTCCCTTAAAAGTATGGCTTTTCAAATACCTTTCATTTTCTAATATATGACAAGTAACAGCTTAAAAATGAGGCCCACATTTTTATGTCACTATTTGTGTAATTTCATATGCTTGTTAATTTACCAAGACTGGGCAAAATTTCTTATCATTTTGATGATTCCAGAACTTTGCAGTAAACACAAATACTTGCATGCTGCATGATCAACTTTTTCTGATCGGTTCCACAACGTTTCTTTCAAAATGCAATCGCATGACCAGAACTCAACTTTATCTTTAAGAACTTCCCGAGTCCCCCTTTAAAAGAAATGCTACCAGACTTAAAACCAGGTTCTTCCCCCCTCCTCTTTATCTTAATTTGAACATGAAGGGAGTTTCCCCCGGTTTAATGTTGGCAAACCATAAATTGGGACAGGTATATTAGAGGGGATTTACCAGGTTAAAGCGTATCTGCCATAGTTTACAGGAGGGATTAGACTGCCCTGCAAGGTCACTGGACAGGTGGTTATCTCATCAACTCAGCTCTCAGTTAACATAAGAAAAAGAGGATTATGGGGGACGAATGGTCACCGATTAGGCATGGTTTGTTATATAGAGGGCGCAAGTAGCTACAAGTAGTGTAGTGGGCCTTTAAATGGAGAGGAAGAGGAAGGGAGGGAGAGGGGGAGGGAGAGGGGGAGAGGGGGAGAGGGAGAGAGAGAGAGAGATGAAGGGAGAGGGTATGTGTGTGGGTGCGCATGGGTGTGTGTGAGAGAGAGAGATCATACAGAATGATCTAGTGAGAGAAAATGGGGGGGGGGGAAGAGATACGAGGGGAAAAAGAGATAAGAGGGAAAAGAGGGGACTGGAGAGAAAGAGGGTATGAGAAAAGAGAGGATTAAGTTAAGAAGAAAGCAAAAAAGGGAGAGTGAGAGAGAGAGTGAGAGAAAGAGAGACAGAGAGAGAGAGAGACAGAGAGAGAAAGACAGAGACAGAGACAGAGAGAGAGAGAGAGAGACAGACAGACAGAGAGGGGGATGGATAGACAGAGGAGAAGGGGAGGGAGGAGGAGTGTTGCAATCAACATTGAACCAAATGCTTTTGAACCTTTTGAACCTGATTTTTCCCCCCTTTCTTTAACAAAACATCGTCTTCCTTTTGCAATATCACAGAATCAGCACAATGCTCAACACAAACTTTTAAATATAAAAATGATGACCCCTATAAGGCTATATCCACTTGACTTTCCCCCTTTTTCTCACAAGAAAATAAGGGCGCGTTCATGCTTCACTTTTTCTGGCCAGATTCAGGCATCTGTTACGCGTTTAGTTTAAAACACTGTTGCGTTCACGCTTACTTTTGTAGAATCACCGAAAAACGGCGATCACGATCGCCGATCGTAAACTCACAAAAAGATGCGTTTACAATTTGTAAACGCGTTTAAATGGGGTCAACGCACTGACCTCTAGTGGGTGTACGCATGGACCATGGTCTACATAGCATGCGCATTTCAAGGTTGCGAATCCAGCTGCTAGGCCAATTAAGGCCACCAAGGGAGAATTGCCTGGAGAAGTGAGCATGAACAGTACACCGTGGAACTGCGATTACGATGAGCGTTTAGGATGAGCGTTACAAATCGCTCATTCTACCTTCAAAATCAAGCATGAACGCGCCCTAAGATGAGCAAGCTCGAGCCCCATGTGTCTGGCAGTAGGAGCCTATCCTTTCTATTCGGAAGTCCTGAATTGCTCCATATCTTAATTACAGGACGGGACAGAGAAATATTAAGAGCACCCAATGCTAATTATAACCTAATTGAATGTATAATTAGTGGAAGATTCATGTAATCATGCTTCTCTAATTAAATTACGTTCCATTCTTGGTTGGCATTTCTTTTGCTGCAAACATGAGGTACATTTGTAAAAGTCAGTTCAATAATGTTGGACAATGATATAGCCAGAAGGGATGTAGATAGAAAATTAAATTGAGACAATTATTTTTTTTTTCTCTCACCATTTCACCATAGTTGTATGTACAGTGTATCTCAGTTATGTCCACAAACTATCAAATTAAAAGAGGCTTTAATCTCAGCCGCCCACCCCCCTCCCTCTCTTCCCTTCTCTCTCTCTCTCTCTCTCTACCTTTCTCTTTCTCTCTATCTCTCTCTATCTCTATCTCTCTCCCCTCCTCTTTCTCCCTTTCTATTTCTCTCTCTCTTTCTCTCTCCGTCCCCTTCTCTCTTCCCCTTCTCTCTCCCCCTTCTCTCTCTCTCTCTCTCTCTTTCCCTCTCTCTCTCGTTGACTCTCTCTGTCATCCCTTCCCCCACCGTCTTATGTCACCCCTTCTCTTTCTGTCTGTTTTCTCCCTTTCTCCCCCCCCCCCCCCCCCATCATTTTTTTCTCCCCCACCCCATCTTTCAGTCACCCCTTCCCCCCCCCCTCTCTCTCTCTCTCTCTTTCTCCCCCTCTCTCTCTCTTTCTCCCTCACTCTCATCTCCACTCTCACTCTCTCTTGGCATGTGTCATCAGCATGCAGTGACCTTGCGCGAGGAGAATCTAAACTGCTTATCTAGGAGCACAACTTAACTCTGGCTGACAAAAAATGACAAATTTCGTCTTTTGGCCATCAATCAAGCCCTGAGCCAAAGGTGGCTAACGTTGATTGGGAGTGGGCTAATTGATGAGAAGATAGAAAGAAAAGGAGGAGGAGGAGGAATAGAAAGAAAGAGGAGTGAGGGAAGGAGGTAGAGAGAGAGAGAGAGAGAGAGAGAGAGAGAGAGAGAGACTGAAGGTGGCTGACGTTGATTGGGAGCTGGCTAATTGATGAGAAGATAGAAAGAAAAGGAGGAGGAGGAGGAATAGAAAGAAAGAGGAGTGAGGGAAGGAGGTAGAGAGAGAGAGAGAGAGAGAGAGAGAGAGAGAGAGAGACTGAAGGTGGCTGACGTTGATTGGGAGCTGGCTAATTGATGAGAAGATAGAAAGAAAAGGAGGAGGAGGAGGAATAGAAAGAAAGAGGAGTGAGGGAAGGAGGTAGAGAGAGAGAGAGAGAGAGAGAGAGAGAGAGACTGAAGGTGGCTAACGTTGATTGGGAGCTGGCTAATTGATGAGAAGATAGAAAGAAAAGGAGGAGGAGGAGGAATAGAAAGAAAGAGGAGTGAGGGAAGGAGGTAGAGAGAGAGAGAGAGAGAGAGAGAGAGAGAGAGACTGAAGGTGGCTAATGTTGATTGGGAGCGGGCTAATTGATGAGAAGATAGAAAGAAAAGGAGGAGGAGGAGGAATAGAAAGAAAGATGATTGAGGGAAGGAGGTAGAGAGAGAGAGAGAGAGAGAGAGAGAGAGAGAGACTGAAGGTGGCTAACGTTGATTGGGAGTGGGCTAATTGATGAGAAGATAGAAAGAAAAGGAGGAGGAGGAGGAATAGAAAGAAAGATGATTGAGGGAAGGAGGTAGAGAGAGAGAGAGAGAGAGAGAGAGACTGAAGGTGGCTAATGTTGATTGGGAGCTGGCTAATTGATGAGAAGATAGAAAGAAAAGGAGGAGGAATAGAAAGAAAAGGAGGAGGAATAGAAAGAAAGAGGAGTGAGGGAAGGAGGTAGAGAGAGAGAGAGAGAGAGAGAGAGAGAGACTGAAGGTGGCTAATGTTGATTGGGAGCTGGCTAATTGATGAGAAGATAGAAAGAAAAGGAGGAGGAGGAATAGAAAGAAAGAGGAGTGAGGGAAGGAGGTGTAGAGAGAGAGAGAGAGAGAGAGAGAGACTGAAGGTGGCTAATGTTGATTGGGAGCGGGCTAATTGATGAGAAGATAGAAAGAAAAGGAGGAGGAGGAATAGAAAGAAAGAGGAGTGAGGGAAGGAGGTAGAGAGAGAGAGAGAGAGAGAGAGAGAGAAGGTGGCTAACGTTGATTGGGAGCTGGCTAATTGATGAGAAGATAGAAAGAAAAAGGAGGAGGAGGAATAGAAAGAAAGAGGATTGAGGGAAGGAGGTATAGGCCTACAGTTATTGGAGGTTGGCTACATAAAGCTTTGGTAATAATTTCCAAAGCTCTTTGGAAGCTCATATAGACCTTGTTTCATAATGTGTTATGTGCTATACGAGATGTGAATATTATTATTACTATTATTATAATCTCAACGTACGTTCTAGAGGAGTAGAGAGAGTATAAATTGAAGGCATTCACGTAGGATAGGGGATGAATTACCATTTTAAGGTCGCCAGGTCAATTTCAGTCCAACAGAATTAATCAAGTCTTGTAATTGATCATCATCAAGAAGTTCAAATCTAGGAAGAGTCGCTTCAGCCATTTTTAACTTCTTAAGACATAAAATAAAGTTTAGAAACTAAAGAATCAGAGATAACATGTAGGCCTACAATCAAGATAGGCGGTCATCTGCGCTGTATGCAATTAGAAAAAACCTAAATTGTAGCGACCAAATTATTGCACAAGACTATGTGGTAGCTGCACTCACACAAACTAAGTTTTAACACGTAAAACCAATGGGGACCGCAGCAAAATTTTAATATTTTCCCGGTACCCAGAATCTTGCGGGATTCTCACTCATGAACTATTTTCTCGACCAAATATCGCGCTAATTGCAACTGCTGGCTGATGAAGAAGCTCGGCATAGTTAAAATAGCGGGATAATTGGAAAACTCAAGCTGATGACAAGTCTAGTGATATTTTTAAAATGTTATTGTACAAGTTTGAAAATCAGTAGCAGGTTAATCATTTCAATCAAAATTATTGATGAAACGTTAGTCATAAAATGTGTTTGAAAATGCTTCATAATATGGATAAGATTGCACCAGAGTGCATCTAAGAACCTTATATACTGCCCTTACAGGGCAATCCAACCCTTGTAATAAGTTGATTTGTATGAAAGAGGAAAATAACAGAAACAGAATGGTAAATGTTTGAAATGAACCGGACCAATAGAAAGGAAGTTATGAATGTTTGAAATATGAGATCACTAAGTCTATGCGAATCTCAAATTGGTAGTTTGGTCAGTGGGTTGTGACGTAGGATGTGGATAACTCTCCCATTTGTCGTGTACAAAAATATCATTAATTTCTGTTTTTCTCGTAAGTTCCTTCTCCCTTGGTGCACTACTCAAAATATATTGTAGATAGCATGTTATTATAGGTCCTCTAAAAAGAATACAGGTAGGAGAGACCCGAGGGTTTCAGTGATTCAGTTCGCATTTCGCCTCCCAGGCACAGGTGACGCCAAATTAATAATAACAATAATAATAATAAAAAATAACAATAGACCTTCCGTAGCAATGAACTTTTGAGAAATTTAAATTTTAGTCATTTTATATGTTGGAACAAAAGAAAAATTGTCCAACACTACATTACATTTACATTACCCCTTCAGCCAATTTGAAGTGCCCATACCTATAGTGATTACAACTTTCAGAAATTCATAACTTTCTTATATTTAGTCAGATTTAATTGAAACTTTCATCAGCTTGCTTCTCTGATTTTTCTGCTTTCTTTTAGAGTACCGTATTTGGCTATTTGGGTTGGATTTCTCTTTAGCAAGCTCTGGAGCCCAGCAACAAGAAACTTGCGCTTCACACACATCAGTTCACACTCCTTCCACGTTCCTATTTTACATGCTTATTGGACCACCCTGCAAGTATACTGGTACCTTCTAGTGAAGAGTTATGGTATCTAGTCATAACGTCCCTGGCAATCCTTGCTAAACCAAGCCAAATTGATTGTATCACTTACCTGCAGAAAAGAAATTAAAAAAAGAGAAAAGAAATACAAATATTGAAAGTGATTTAAATATTAGGATAAATTTATCAAACAAAACTGTGATATATTGTACATGTATGTTGATTTGATTTTTTTTTTTTAATAAATAAATATGAACAAAATTGTCTTACACATTAACAAATAAATAGTCATGTCATTAAATCCCTTTAATGAAAATGTTATTCTAGATAACTATGAATGTCCTTTCACAGAATCAATTCAAAAATAACAATTTTATTACAATTCTATATTATTAATTAAATTCATCTTAAAATGCCAAATACCCCACTCACAGTTACTAGAGTTAGGCTTGAAAATTAGCTTCAATGACTAACAAACGATACAAGAATAGACCAGTTCACGGTTAGCACCTTACTGCAATGACCCCGAATATCCACAGATCTTCAACACATGAAGAGGTCCCACTTTGTACATTTTGAAATAATCACTCCTACAGCGATGGAGGTGCTTTATAAATAGCCTTTGTTCCCCCTTTTAAAAGAATACTTCCACCTGTGTACAATGGAGTGCACTGAATGTGAATGAAATGAATGAATAATGTTACATAACTTTCATGAGCACGTATCCAGTATTTCGTCTCCGTGTATTTCAAAATTTGTTCTGCAATGACCTTTATCTGCTCATGCTCAGACTGCAACCGTGAACTGGCTTATTTTTTAGGGAAATTTTTTTCTTTCTTTTTGCAGTCTAAATTTTCAATAGAGAGCAGCAAACAGATTCATGAATGGGACAGTGACATAGTCAAAGGCCTGGTGTTCCTAGCTTTCAGTTCATGTTGCTAATGGACATAACTGCTCTGCTGCCCTCTCTTGACAAGCTCATCTACTATAATCATCTCTACTTTTTGTGTACATGAAGCTCAGGATTTAAATTTGCAACTTTCATTGAAACAAAAGGGAAACAAAATACAAGCTAATTACAGGTAAAGGAATGAAAAAAATCATCACAAGAAAATGAGACACACTATTCATATAACTTGTCTTTAATGAAGTCAATAGTATTTTAGCCCTCATTCAAACTGGCCTTATTAGAAGCAAAATCATAAGACACAAACTGATGAAAGTTGGAAATAAATCAGGCATAAACTAAGCATGTTGGTACCAATAATCTATGAAGAAGAATATTTTCCTTTCTACCTTTAAAACTCCTAGTAATTTCGAGTGCAAAATGAAGGGAAAAGTTGAAATCCAACAGCAACAAAACTGCCAATCGGAAGATCTTTATCTGATTGCAACTTTCTTTTTTTTACATACAATTCTTGTTCTTTGTCTAAATTATCTGACACTTCACTAACATTTATCTTTGAATTACTGCTTCTGAAAAGCCAACTTTCTATGAAGCTTCAAATCCCCTTTACAGCCCTGGGAAGTGTTTCACAAAGACTAAGATCGACTTTAAGTTAAACTTAACTATAATAGCAGGCCATTAAAGCCACTGGTTGCTCTCACCATTGGTCTCTCAATTATGATCTTTAGATAATATTTTTCCCTTTAATAATGAACTATCAAAAAATGAAAATTCTGTAGATTTGTGACCATGATCTGTACGTCCCTTGAGAAACCAATGCCAGAAATGGTTAGAGGAACTAGTGGCATGAACGGCCTGCCATAGTTAAGTTCAACTTAAAATCAATATTATTCTTTGTGACACACTCCCCTGTTCAGTTATGATGCCACAAAACCGATGCGGTTTCTTTTATGACGTAAAGTGTAATACACTACATATTTCTGTATCATATAATACACTTCATATTTCTGTATCATATAATACAGAGCTCAGTATATATGTGCAGGACCTTTGATTGTTATATTGATAGTAATATGTTTTTGTGTGGATGCACTAAAATAGAGTAGGGTAATCCTTTTGCAGTTAAATCATTAAAATGTGAATTTTGTCATCACCCAGATATCTTTCCATTAAATTGTCATAATCTTGACCATATATCCAAAATATGAAATTGCAACAGAAAGATTTTGGCATCAGGCAATATCTAAACCAAATAATCAAGACATTTCAATAAATCATAAACTAGATATATTTCCAAATCATATATTCTACAAATTTCCAATTCATTGATAAATTTGCAATCACAGCTATATGATTTCTAAAATAAAAAAAATATATGTCGTCCATCAGTATTCCAACTTCATTCTCCGTTCAGGTTTCGCAAAACTTACCATTGATGGTAACTTACCATTGATGGTAACTTACCATTGATGGTAACTTACCATTGATGGTAACTTACCATTGATGGTAACTTTGCCATCAATGGTAACTACCATAGAAACCTTGATTTTGATTGGCTGTTGAGCCCTGTTACCATGCATGGTAGTTGCCATTGATGGCAAAGTTACCATCAATATTCAAACTTCACTCTCCATTCACAGTGTTTTATTTTGGTTCATTTCCATGAAAGGGCTTCCTAGAATAGTCCTATCTTATTCTCCCCTTTTCTTTACAACTCTCATACAGAAATAAAACCACCAAGAATTATAAGACTCTCCTACGTTATATTTCATAGCTGTGGAATGACCGAGCGAGTAGACTTTCCTAAAATCTTGACATCTCAATTTCCGTCATCTCTAACCTTTTTTTCCCCTTTCCCACCGAAGTAATGGCTTCACGTAGGCCTGCACTCAATGACATACCCCCCTCTAGGGTCCACTCAAGGGTCAATGGAGGACCCATTTGAATGGGTTCTCCAAATAGGACTCGACACCAAGAAAGCGTTTACGAAACTTGCACTACAAATAGATCAACCTCTTCCACGGATGACGCCATGCCGCCCTATTGGATTGCCATGCCGGGCTAAATTTAGCACCAGAGCGCAGACTCGGGACAAAAAATTGCCGCTCATTCACAAAAATGATGACTCTATCTCTCTCTTTCTCTCCCCCTACCAGGAAGTCAAGTAGAACAAAGCGGTAAAGACTTGAAGTAGCCATGTAACTAAAGTACTCAATTTTCTTGGAGCCATTTATGAAATGGGGCTATAAGCAGGCAATCGGGTTGCCAAATGTTTACATTTTATCCACGCGATAGACGCAGACTTGGCTCCGCTTTGTTATTGCAAAAGAAAAATTCAGGAAAACTATCGGTTTTGAGAGTGCTAATGTTACAACTTGATATAGAACAGGAATTTCTGGGGGCTAACATTAAGGAACCCACGTGTTTAAATTCTACTCCTCTCTATTTTTAGTATATTTCCCAAAGTATATCAACAATCCTGTATATAATAAGACACATTCAGTTCAAATTACAATCGGGTTCCGGTATCCCATGCATGTATTTAAATCAACCAGCTTCTATATTTGGATATTCCAACTACACTGTAAGTTAGTCTGCATTATTATTTTTTAATCTCAGCTTTAATATAATTTTAGAAGCATATCTGATCTAAAAATTCAACAAGATACACATTTCACTGTAAAAATGAATACACTTGCTTCAGACAGCTTATGTTATAGCCCACAGGCATCGGATCACATTCTTCAGGACAAAGTGTAGCACATTTTACTCCCTGAAATGGTATGCAGGAAGTCTAATCCCCCACAAAATATTTTGTGAGAATTCAACAAAAATTTCATTAACAGAAAATTAAGCATGTGACTCTTTTAGTTGATATACATTTGAAAGCTCAGTGGCGCAGAGAGGGTTAAACTCTTCTTTGCCATTGAATAGTTACTCTACAGAGGTAGAGGTGTTGTGGTGTTGTGGTCTAGTCACTCGATCACAAGGTACAGGGTTCAAGTCCCGCCGCAGCACTAATGTCCTGACTGGCTAGAATGCTCCCCAGGGAGTGGAGAACGTGCATACATTTTGTGCGGGTAAGCCTGAATCCGATGACCGGGGTAATAATATATCTGTATCAACGTATTGGGCGCTATATAAAAGCAGAATATTATTATATTATTATTACACAGGATCTTGAAGGTAGTAAACAATTCTGGCAGAGAAAAGGAAATTAGAATGAATTTTTTTAAATGAAGTCCATCATTCTGACTATGATAACCAAAAAGATTTCAGAGAGAACAGAAAGAAAGAAAACTGCTCCAATCTCTGTCTACACCTGGGGAGTGTTTCACAAAGACTAAGATCGACTTAAGTTGGACTTAACTATGGCAAGCAGTTCATGTCACCGTTAGCTCTCATCATTTACTGGCATTGGTCTCTCGATCAAGGGACGTACAAATCATGGTCACAAATCTGCAGAATTCACATTTTTCGATAATTCATTATTGAAGGAAAAAATATTATCCAAAGATCATAATGGTGAAAGCAACCAGTGGCATAGTTAAGTCAGACTTAAAGTCGATCTTAGTCTTTGTGAAACAGCCCCCTGCATTATGATCCAGTCACCCATCAACATTGTAGTTGAGACTTTACCTTAAAGGTAAAGACCAGTAATGGTCATGCGATTGCATTGTGAAAGAAACGTTGTGGAATCGATCAGAAAAGGTCGATCATCTAGCATCTAGCATCTGCAAGGTTCTGGAATCATCAAAATGATAAGAAATTTGGCTCATTCTTCGTAAAGTTACAAGCACTATACACAGAAAGATGTATATGGGACTACCCTATCTCTCTCACCAGACCATGAGAGAAATTAATTTACCAAATATATGAATAGTAGGCGGTTTCCCGGCAAATTTGTTATCATCATGTATTAGTCAAAACATCTTTCACATGATTGGTAATGAGAGCTTCCATTTTATTTTTTTGAAATTGGGGCGTTGCCAATACTGGTCTTTACCTTTAATATCAAACGGGTCGAAATAAATCAGCCTTCATACCTCAAATTGGCACCTATTATTACTATTTTCCACTTTTACATAACTTTTTTTTAAATAGAAATTGTTATCAAATGATAAGAAATGTGAATGAAAATGACCAAATTCAACCCCAAAAAAGAGGACAAAAGGTACACGAAAATACGGATTGTACATTTTACGCTGCATTGCCAATTTAGAGATTTGAATTATTATTTACTGCTGGTCAAGAGCAGTTCTAGAAAAACATTTTTCTTAATAGGAGGGGGGGGGGTGCTTTGAGGTTCTGCCTTTCATTTTCTACATGTGCCCCACAACTTTTCGGAGGGGGGGGGGGGGGGGTAGGAAAGAAATCTAAAAGAAACCTCTAAAACGGCTAGTCAAGAGCAGTTCTAGAAAAACATTTTTCTTAATAGGAGGGGGGGGGTGCTTTGAGGTTCTGCCTTTCATTTTCTACATGTGCCCCACAACTTTTCGGAGGGGGGGGGGGGGGTAGGAAAGAAATCTAAAAGAAACCTCTAAAACGGCTCGTACAGTTTACATACCTGCCAACATTTGAAAATAAGAATTAGGGATTTCTATCAGGGTTCGCACTGCCTTACCATGGCCATGTATACAGCAGCAGTGTAACTGGCAATACGCGCTAAATCTGTACAAAAAAGCAGATATAAATTCGCTGCTTGATTGTGCAGCCATTCAACGCACTCAATAAGGGAACTCTCAAATCGTGGCACGTGATGAAACAAGCTAAAGTCGGCTTTAACAAAAATATTAAAAAAAATTTAAAAAGCCATGTCCAACAATGCATCACCAACTGATGACGCAGGCATGGTGATGCTTCGGTACACGAACCAGACTATCACTCTATAAACTCTATTTAAGTCCTAAAAAACCAGAAAATCAGAATATTCCGGATAATTCAGAAGGGTTGGCAGGTATAAGTTTGTTCTGGCAAAGGAAGAGTTAAGGATTGATCCATCTTTCTGAACAAAATTGCTAAAAACCACAAATCTCTTTGTAGTGATCTGTTTATAACTACTTTTAAGGCAGGCATGTAGAGGACAGATTCATATCTGTCATTCCTGACTGACGTTAAGTACACTATTCATCATGCTCTATACAGTCATAATAACTTCATAAAGCATTAGCTCTGGTTGTAAAAAAATGCTGGTCATTACTTCTTCCATTAAACATCAAATCTATTTTCATTACGGACAAAGAAAATGTGACATACGCTCGTGATTAATTACACAAAAGCTTTTCAAAATTAAGAATGCATTCAGACATTATAAAGGAAAATAATGGTCATGCCCTTTGGAGCAACAATAACAAAAAATATCATAGATCATGTTTTGTTCACTATTTTTTTTACAAATTTTAGATGGAAGGGGCTTCCATTTATCAAACTAGAGCTTTATTTTTTGTATAGTGTTTTGGTTCTTGATGTTCCCCAACCTTTTTTGAACTCTTTCAAACTTCCTTTTCTTTCCTCTTTTTTCTGGAAGGAATTGTCCATTTCCCAAACTTGACTGTTATTGTCATGAATAGTTCCTCTGTAGGTTTACATAAATTGTATGCTGCCCTCTCTGGCAATAGTAGGTATATCCTTAGCTATACCATTAATAAGTGCTTGGATTAAATAGATTTCTTTTTATTGGGAAATACAGGACAGATAACAACAACAAAACAATACCATGATGATGTTATGTGAGTAAGCTAACTAAATAATTAAGATATCAAAATGTGCATATTTTAGTCCTATGTATTTTCAATATCTCATATTTCATGTTACATACGGTAGCTAGTCATCTGCATAAAGACAGAAGGGAATTGTTGTAATTAATGTTACATACACCATTCTAGTGGCCAGTAGACTATGTCATATCTTTGGAATGACAAAAGAAAATAAAGTTCTTTTCATAATAACATAAGATATGATTACAAATAAAGGCATAAATATGTTATGCAAATAAAGCGATAGGTATTTTGGAAAGATTACTAAGACAAAAGACAGTGTATTGGTTGAAAGGAGATTTATATCATCATTTTTTAATAGGTATGATTGAATGTATACCGGTAACGATTTTGCAATATCAAAAGAAAAGCTGCAAATAATATTCTTGTGATGATGCAACAAAACATACAAAAATCAACCTTGGAAGGCAAAGAGTATAAACAAAAGTACTGAGTTTGAAAGTGATTAAAGACAACTATACATTCAAATATTTGCCGTGATGATTAAACAAAACATACAAAAATCAA
Source organism: Strongylocentrotus droebachiensis (assembly GCA_035222895.1). Classification (NCBI taxonomy): domain Eukaryota; kingdom Metazoa; phylum Echinodermata; class Echinoidea; order Camarodonta; family Strongylocentrotidae; genus Strongylocentrotus; species Strongylocentrotus droebachiensis. Next base: position 135,872 of record JAVYIG010004273.1, on the reverse strand, counting down.
CCTTGCAAGGCAAAGAGTATAAACAAAAGTACTGAGTTTGAAAGTGATTAAAGACAACTATACATTCAAATATTTGCCGTGATGATTAAACAAAACATACAAAAATCAACCTTGCAAGGCAAAGAGTATAAACAAAAGTACTGAGTTTGAAAGTGATTAAAGACAACTATACATTCAAATATTTGCTGTGATGATTAAAAAAAACACAATTTGGCAGGGTCGCTTCACATTTATTTAAGCATCCTATATCTGTTTATAGCCAGGAGAGCTTTAATTCAGTGTAAAAATATATAAATTAAGGCCCTTCTTGCTCCAAACAGACTATATCTTTTTTTGAATGAGGAATGTGTTATCTATAGATGATATGAACTCAGTTATTATATTCTAAAAACTATTTCTACATGATTTGGCGGGTCATTTTCCAAAATATAAAAATAGTGCATGGAAAGGGTTTTACTTATAGCAGGACTGCACTACTTGTAGCCACTTGCGCCCTCTATATAGCCAACAATGCCTTAGCGGTACCCGTTGAGCACCCATGGTCCCCTTTTTCTTATGTTATTAGAGAGCTGATTTGATGAGATAACCACCTGGCAGTGACCTTGCAGGGAGGTATAATCCCCTCTGGCCAAACTAGTGCAGATAAGCTTTACAACTCTTTCCATTTCATGTTAGATAGAGCAAGAGAGTCGTTGCTTGTTCTTTGATGTTTGTGTTTATAAGGGGGAGGGTGTACATAGATGGGTGGGCTGAAAATTTGATTTCATACTGGAAATGGGCTTGCACTTTTGCACATGTTTCATTGGGTCCGTGTTGATCAACAGATAGAAAACTATGAACGAAGTGAAAGTGTTAAGAAAGAGAGAAGACAGATGAGAGAGAGAAAGAGAGAGAATGGGGAGAAGGGGGAGAGAGAGAAAGATAGATAGAAAGAGAGAGAGAGAGAGGGGGAGAGAGAGAGAAAGAGAGAGAAAGGAAGAGGGAGAGGGAGAGGGAGAGAGAGAAGACAGATGAGAGAGAGAAAGAGAGAGAATGGGGAGAGGGGGGAGAGAGAGAAAGAGAGATAGAAAGAGAGAGAGGGAGAGAGAGAGAAAGAGAGAGAAAGGAAGAGGGGAGAGGGAGAGAGAGAGAGAGTGAGAGAGAGAGAAAAGGGGAAGAGGGGACGGGGGAGAGAAAGAGAGAGAAAGGAAGAGGGGAGAGAGAAAGAGAGAGAAAGAGAGAGAGAGAAAAGGGGAAGAGGGGACGGGGGAGAGAAGGATTAAACAGAGATATTTATACAAAACAGGAAACGGAGAAAGAGAAAGAGAGAAAGGAAGGAGTGTAGAAAGAAAGATAGGAGAGAGAGAGGTAGAAGGGGGAAGAGGGTGATAGAGAGATAGATTGATAGATAAATAGAAATAAAGACATAGTAAGAGAGAGACAAAGAGAAAGAGGAAAGAGGGAGTGAAAGAGGAGAAAGGGGGGTAAAGAGAGAAAATGGAAGAGAGAGATAGTTAGGGGAGACAAGGGTGGTGATATTTAAGAAGCAAAATTTGCTCCTTCTAATTCTACTCGACAGGAATTCCAGCACATACATTTACCGATGTTTCATTGTATAATAATTGATTTCAGCCCACACAAATTCCACCGGAAGAAAGAAAACACAAGGGAGACCCTACACTTGCATACATACAGCTCCCAATCCGAGAAAAAAAGGAAGGAAGGAAGGATTAAAAAAATGATAAAATGTGAACCCCCCCCCCCCCCCCCCCCCTTTGTGTGGTAGTGAACGATGGGAATACACTCACCTGTCTGCAGGTAAAGCCGCCCCCACACTACGCCACATTGTCAAAAGACAACACAAGCCATGTTACTTCCGAGCAGATGAGTTACTAGCTCGTGGATAGGAAGCTTGTAACTGAGAGTGGTGAGGGGGTGGATGGAAAAACATCGCATTCAGTGGGGGAGGGGGGCTTCCCTTTTGTTTCGTAGTAGTATTGCAGAGTGCATATTTGCTTTCAAAACACGAAACGGAATATTAAAGATGATAAGATCATGCACGATTGGAGCATCTACACCCTCGCAGATAAATTACTGGCATAAATTCTATGAGGCTTTTTCCCCCGCCGCTTTTTTCTGTTAACCTTAGATGGTATCCTCTGCAGCATTGTTTTGGTGTGTAGGCGTGGTGTATCTTCTGTTCTGTTTTCTTTTGAGGGGGAACCCCAGCTGGTCGTCCCACGCATCCCCCCAATCAGATGTAACACAACAATTATCCTAGAAACATATATGCGGGCAGTCATTCAAAATGTAAGGCGTCCATGACTCACAAATTGGCAAAAGATAATACAATTTTAACCTTAACCTAACGATAGCATTGCTTAAAATGTCATAACCGAATAATATGAGATACGTCCAATCTAGCCTTCTAAAAAAAAGTTACTTCTACACTATTATAGTGTGCATATTCATTTTTGGTACTTTTACAGTAAAGGTAGTTTTTTCTTCTTCAAATTTTATGAAAACATTTTGCTGATCTAAAGATTACTAATTTATACTATGCTCTGTCTGATCTTATATTGTCAGCTGAGTGCCAGAAGGGAATTAATTTATGCTAAAAAAAAAAGAGTTAGGGGCCTTTTGGCACTCAATGGATGATGTATATGTATATTATCTGACTTTTTAAATTTAAATTTGATAAATGCAAGTTGATCAATGCAATAATTATTAATGTTATTTCAATAGATGTAATTTAATAAATGTAATTTAATAAATGTAATTTAATGTTTTCAAGCCGGGTTTTACATCAGGTATTCATTAAGATCATACATAACAATTTTTAATAATTGTATTTTATCGATTTATTTTGTATATATACTTCATGTAAATGTTACAGTTTAATCATTTAGTTTCAATTTTTTAATGATCAATAATATTTTTTCTCTTAATACATTATCAACATTTCCTGCACCGACTCTCAAACTGTATATCTGATCTTATACCCTTTGATTTTCTATTTATCTCATATCCAAGTATGCAAACCGAACTCAATATTATTATTATTATTGTTTTCAGTATTTATGATTTATTTACTATGTACTGTTTATATCTGGATTAATTTTAAAGTGTTAAAGCATATAATTATATTTTTATGTCTATGGAATTTTTACCTTGTAAATTCACTTGTATCAGCCTCCAGCTGTATTGTCGAATATTGAATAAAACCTTATCAAATCAAATCAAAATATAGCAAGACTGTGAGATGGGTCAAAATAATCTCTAAATAACAGGTGACATTAAGAACTGTAAATCCAATTTAATATCATTACTATTACAGTACACTATGACATAGGTTGTTAAAATGCGAATCATCCATTAACTATGAGATTGAATCAGAATCAATTCAAACCAGAAGATAAAAAGAAGAAGTTATGGATGTTTTTAAAAAACTACTTAAAACCTACCTGTTTCCTATTTGATTCACTATTATTTTGTTTGTTCAATGTTATGTTATGATTCGTTGTTATATTGCATGTTACTGTAATTAGCGCTGTGATATAGTTTACTATGAATAGCGTAGCTAAAATGCCTAATGATAATAATAAAAAGAAAAGAACTTATGCTGTTTAATATTCATAATATCTTATTAACACTCTCGATAATCACATGGAACATGTCCGTTCCACGTGTCCATATTTGCATTTTACTATATGCTGACCTGTGCCCATGTATCGTGCATCTGCTACACAACCAAAGCATACATCTCGACCATGCTTAACTACAATACCCAGAGCTCAGAATTGATATGCAAATGAGTTGTAGCACACATGCTATTCCGCAAACACACACATACACAGTCGTAGACTCTATCGCATCGCTGCGTGTACATACATGTACTCTCCCTACATTGATGTCATAAGGGGTTCACGAGTGTGACATCACAGCCGCGACTCATGCCCCGCCGCTGACGTCAAACGGAAACCCGCGGTTGCCCCGGCAACAATTAGGGCCACGAAAGTGAGAGCGAGAGAGGCAGGGAGACGGGGAGAGAGGAGGAGAGGTGGGGAGAGAGACTGGGGAAAGAGAAGGAGAGATTTTTATATGTTTTCTGTGCTATTCACTAGGAAAGAAAGCCAGGCAGTTGTAATCAATATGGAAAGGAACAAAATGAGATGGGGAAAAAAAAGAGGAAGAGAAAAAAAGAAATTGCTCAGATAAATGTGTGTAACGTTAGTAGTGTTAGCAAGAGTAATAATTATCTATGCATCACACACACACACGAACCCTCACACACAACAACCACTATGCTTGGTACATCATAACGTTGCAATGTGTTTTGTGATATGTGTGTGTGTATGCGTAGTCTCAGAAGCTTAATACTCACATTTGCTAGCTCAGCTATGTACATGCCATAAATTGGTATTACAGAGAAGAAATGGTTGAAAAAAGAAAGAGATTTAAAAATGAAGGTTTTTTTTTTTGTTAAAGGAGAGAAAGAAAAAGGAAGAATAGAAGGGAGATATGGCAGAACAATAACGAAAAATAGAGAGAGAATTAAAAAGATATGCTGATACATAGTAATTAAGACAATTATGCACCAGACAAAGAAAAGGAGAGGGATCGGAAAAAAAAAGAGAGAGAGAGAAAGAGAGAGAGAAAGCACAAGAAAATGAAAGGCAAATATGCAGAGGAGAAAAAGGGAGGGATTAAATAGTAGAGAGATAAAGAAACAATGGTCCTACAGAATGCTAGATTGGCAAAATACACCTGCCAGTAGTAATAGTTAAGGATCCTTATTCATAACCAGTACAATTATAACAGCATAATGCTTATGTTACATGTATCGCATTTCCCTGTCCCCTCCCCCTCTATTTCTCTTCTGTGGCGCTATCGCCCCCGCCCCCTTCTCTCTCTCTCTCTTTCTCTCTTGTTCTTTCCATCTATCTCACTCTCTCTCTCTCTCTCTCTCTCTTTTCTATTCCTATTCCTTTCTCTCCAACATTTGTGTCAATTAGATTTAAATTAATATTCCTTTTCTCTTTATTTTTAAATATTAGTTCCATGACCCATTTTATGTTTTTTATATATTTTTGTTTCTTTTCCTCTTTATTCCCTCTTTTCTTCAACTGCAAATTTATTACACACAGTAAATGCTTCTTAATGATCTGTTCCTCTATAAGATTTATATTATCAAATTTAATATTCGTAGTTCTCCTTTTGACCCATCATCTTCTCTGAGTTGGGAGGGCCTTAAATCTGTCAATAACATTAGTAATAGCAATAACAATAATATTGATAATAATTATAATATTAATAACAGTAAAAGTAATAATAATAATAATAATGACGATGATGATGATGATAAAAAAACCAGACATTTTTATAGTATACATATCGACCCCTCAAGGTGCTCAAGGCGCACCAATATTGCCCCAGCTCTGCTAGGCTACCGTTTTGGGTGATCACAGCATTAAAAAAACTCCTTCCTTCCAGTACATATTTAACATGTGGGTGGAGACTGGCAAATGTAAATTAGAGTCTTGCCAAAGGACACGAGTGCCGCGGAGGGACTTGTACCCCAAACCATGTGATCAAAAGTCAGATGATGTATCCACTTGACCATGACACCTCTAACACAAAGTTACACTATGAATATGACTGACAAAGAAAGCGGACAAAATATACAGTTCCTCAGGTAGACAAAGGAACATCCCTTCACTGCTTTTATGTAAAAATGTGTAGAACAGGTGAATATGCATGTGACACATGTTTACATAATAGCAGTGAAGGGATGTTCCTTTGTCTACCTGAGGAACTGTATATTTTGTCCACTTTCTTTGTCAGTCATGTTCATAGTGTTAACACCCATCTGGCTCTCAATAGAAGTCTATTTTTTCATTGCAAATATTTGTACACCATGCATCATCTTAATATATTGATTCTTCAATAAAGGCTCATTTGCTACTCAACTCGTTATCTTGCCCATCCGCTTCTTTCTTTATTGTCATATTTTTACATGCGGCACATTCTGCTTGTCTTTAAACCATTGCACAGGGAAACCTGGTTTTACCAGTACTAAACCTATGATAATGAGAAATAAGTCATAAAGGGGTTCAAAATTTATCAAATTTACCAATATTTTTTTATCATATCCATTTCCGCATTCCCTTTATCCAATCCCCCCCCCCCTCCCAAGAATAATCAAATTTAATATCTAACACTTTCTCTGTTCTTTTTGTCTCTTTACTATCACCATTCTTTCCCTTTCTCCCTGTCAAACATAATCTTTCACTGAACTAAGCTAAACTCTACCAACCTACATTCCAAAATTCCCGCCAAAGTACCATTTTACTTCTATTGCTCTCTTACATCCCCTCTTCTTAAATTCCCCTCTATCTATTTGTTGTACTAGAGGTGTGTAAACATCTTTTGCCCCTCTTGCTACCCAATGTTTCACCTCTCCAAGTTTCCATCTTTTTCTTCCAATTCATTTCTTTATTCATTTCTATATTCATTTTATCTCTGTCTTTCTATATTAATTTCTATATTAATTTTCATTTCTGTCTTTCTGTCCATTTCTATCATTCATTGATTCTAATAAAATATTTCCCCCCCTCCTTAATATTCAATTTCTTTGTTTTAGCCTGTATGTATCATGTCATCACCTCGATCACCTCGACCTCCTCCTCTTCCTCCTCCCCCTCCTCCCCCTCCCCCTGTTTTCTCTCTTTACTCCCATTATTTTGCTAAAAACCCTCAACTCTAATTTCTCCTCCACTTTATCCTTCCTCCTCTTCTTTCTTTATCTCTATCCCCTCCCCCTCCCCCTCCTCCTCACTCTCTGTCTCTTCTTATTAAAAAAATGTATTTCTCCTCTCCTTCCTAATCGCTCTCTTTATCTTTATCTCTCCTTTCTCTATCTCCCATTTTCCCTCCCCTTTCCCCTCTTTCCCTCTCCTCCCACCAATCCCGCCTCCCACCTCCCTCTCACACCATGTTCCCATCAGCCTCACTGGTCTCCTTCCTAATCGCTCTCTTTATCTTCATCTTTATCTCTCCTATCTCTATCTCCCCTTCCCCCTCTCTCCCCTTCCCCCTCTCTCTCTCTCTCTCTCTCTCTCTCTCTCTCTCTCTCTCTCTCCCTCTCCTCCCTCCAATCCCGCCTCCCACCTCCCTCTCACACTATGCTCCCATCAGCCTCACCAGCCTCCCTGCCTAAATGCCATTTATAAGGAGAGTGCCCACACTGGTGGGGTACTCAGTCGGTTTGTTCCACTCCCGGCCGGCTAGCCCACACACAGCTGCTTCACTCTCTCACAATGCAAGGTGTCATTTCACCTCAACAGATTACAACAGGGGAAAAAACACCAAAACCACAGGTAATCTTTTGTTTTACTCGATTTGTTTTGATCTTATTTATGAATTTTGCTATGAATCTCTCTTATTGCAAGTATTTTACACTATGCACCATCTTAATATTTGCTTCAATAAAGGCTCATTTATTATACTCATCCCACCATCTAGCCCATACACTCCTTTCTTCATGTCCTTTGGCAAGACATTAATCTTCATTTGCCACACTCAACCCAGGTGAAGGGAGAATTAACTGTAATGTATAGTATGCATATACACTGTATGTAGTTTATACAGGACATCTAGATCTATATCTATCGATAAAGCCAGGGTAATTATGCTGCATTATTGCAGAGCGCTTAGAGACTTCTGGTATAGAAAGTGTTAGGTGCTATATAAGCAAATATAATTATTATTACATCTAGGAATTTGAATGGTAATGTCTGCTGTCAACCTGTAGCCTAACATTTGGCAGCTTAGTGAATAACATCTATCTGGAGCCAGAAGGGCATTATAAACCCATATCTCACACAGTTGACGCCCCTCTACCTCCAAACAGATGTTATATTGACACTTAAAGGTACTATGTCCCTTTTGCAGCCAACCTCAAATTCTGTAGAACTTTGCAGGAATTATGAATATGTCATGTATGTCCTATCTGTGAAATTTAAATGTTAGCAGTGTCCTCATATTCAAATTATGCAAGGAAACCCGTTTACTTGCTAGACTTCACTGTCAGACACTATTGAGTGACTGACTGGCTTTTTTTCTTCTTTGGTAATAACATACATGAAAAGAGTTGTAAAGGGTACATGAGCATTTGTCTACATCAATAACCCACTTCTTGTGATGGCCAAGATTAAACTGATTGAATCTTTGCGCAGCATAAAACGTATGACCATTCAGTACAATTGTCTGAAAATCAAGACTATTACTTTTGGGCTCTGTAGCCCTAAAGTCGATTTGACAACTAATAGTCATTATTTTCCCACTTGAAGACATTTTCAAGCCCCATCTTTTTTAGGGAAGTTCTAAATAAGTATTATCTTTCAAATGCAGTTGGAATTTAACTTTTTCATTTTTTTGGCCTGCAAATGGGACATAGTACCTTTAAAGAGAGAACTTCTTTACCCCATTGATCTGGATTCTCACATCCCCATAGGCTTAAAGGGATCGTTTAACAATGTTAAATCTGAGATACACGGCCCTACGTGTTATCAGTGTCTGTGATATGGTGTAATATTGAAGCCCTAAAAAAATTGCGCTTCAAAATGATCAAGAAGTGCCTCAAAAAAGTAAAAATCTTTGAGAGACCGGTTTTACCATACTCGTTTTCCCAAATAGACTGTAGTGTTATGAAAACCGTTTGGCGAACGGTGTTCAAAATTTGTAATTCCGATCATAAATATCTTGATAATCAGACAGGCGATCGGCCTGTAAAAGTCATGGGGTTCCTGACTGACCTAAAGGTTTATAATTATCATTGCATCATGAGCTAAATCCAGAATTTTGTTTCAGAATCTGAGACAAAGTTACCGGATCCCTTTAATACAGGTGCTACCTGATTCATGTAGGCAATGGGTTAACGAAAAATAAAATTTGTAGCAAATCAACATTTGACTTATCTCTATCTGGATTTTTGTAACCCCTCTTTAGATTAATCAAATTCAACATATGGCTATTTGAAAAAATGGTATAGCTTTATGTCTACCATAGGTGATAATTTTTTCTAGTCTAAATGTCTATAATAAAACTTCATGTAACAATAGATCGCTTAGCGAACCGCTTGTTTAAGCATCATTCTGAATGAAAACTTGACAACGAACCAAGGCCTCGTTCTAGTTTGAACATGTAACAATAGATTGTACAGCGCATTGCCCGTTTGAGCACTGTTTCGAACAAAAGCTTGATAACGAACGAAGATCCCGTTCTAGTTTGATCATGGAATCATACGAAAGTCAGGCAGGGCTTATCGTGAGCAAGATCTGGTGATTGGCTTGCTGTCATGTCAACTGACTTCTTCAAAAACTTCATGCATGCGAATGAGTTTATTATACAATCTATTTGCTCTCTAGTTAAGGCTGTGTGCATCTATCGTACAAAGCGGGCAGGCGGAGTATGATGTAGGTGCATAAACAGCCCCAACAAGAGGGGATAGATCCTGTAATGAACGATTGAAAACAAGCACCATTTGTTTTTTACAACGAAATAAGATCCTTGTTATTTGATTTTAAAAGGATAAATTTCAAGATTGTTTAGTGTCATTATTGCCGAAAAAAAAATTGCAAGCTTAATATCTTATCTATCTATCTATCTATCTATCTATCTATCGATCTATCTATCTATCTATCTATCTATCTATGTTTCTATCTCACTCTGTCTGTCTGTCAGTCTGTGTGTGTATCTATCTATCTATCTATCTATCTATCTATCTATCTATCTATCTATCTATCTATCTATCTATCTATGTTTCTATCTCACTCTGTCTGTCTGTCAGTCTGTGTGTGTATCTATCTATCTATGTATCTATCTATCTATCTATCTATCTATCTATCTATATATCTATCTATCAGATATTCGTGTCTTTTCTAAAATCTTAAGCTTTACTATTTTAGCACTTGTGATAGCAAATAGTTTTACAGAAATTTTATTTGCCAGGATGAGGTATACAAGCATTTGATGTAAATCCGTGCTGTATCTGCATCAAAGTAAATTGGTTAAAAATATGCATATTTTTCCTATGAAACACTCTATACACTACCTGTATAGCCTATAAAACGAAATAAAACATACAATTTTATGGAAATATATTGTAATGCCTCAGTCACACTGCAAGGTAAATGCCAAACCAACTGCAAACTTGGCCATCTGGGGCTACTCACAAATTTTGGTTTTATCTGTTGTCTGTCATGTTGATGTGACTGACATATTACAGCTAGATAGTAAATTTGTGTTTATGACGGAGCTTGAATTTACTTTTCCACAAGTTGGCTTCGTAATGTTCTTTGATCAGGATTTTTGGTGATGTGCGGCTGACGAGATCAATTTTACGACCCTTTGAAGAACATCTTGGCAAGGAGTGCGGATCATTGCGTTAAAACGTTCAAACATGAATGGCGTTTGAAATTTAATATGGTGAATATTAACTTTTAATGAGGGATTCTAAATGATGTTGACATGATTGGATGTTGAGTTTTACTTCAGTCTTTGTAGAGTATAATTCTATTTGAATATATGCTATATCATAAATACTCTGGTGAGTAGAAGATGGGATGACAAGCTGAACGATGTTTTTCATAAGCACCATTTAAAGCTAATCTTGAGCTCTAGTATGGGAATCGTATGTCAAGAGAACATGGCTATAATTGATTATGGATTAAATTGTTTATCCTGTAGTAAATTGATTGTTTGAACCAGTTAAATGAAAAGAAACTCACAAAAACTTGCTGGAAATCAACTTCAATAAAAACCACAACTCTCATTTGCACATAATGACCTGACATGGTGTTGGGCCTACATGTACTTACCTTGATTTCCTTATCTTTCTATGCTCATAACTAGGCCCCTATACTTTTTCTACCAAAACTATTTAGCACATGTCATTTATTTGTAATCTTGAACATTCAATCTAAGATTTGTTGGATTCTGTGAAAATTCATTTGCCATCATTACCAGAACTCAAGCTTATCTTTAAACTGCCCACTATGGACAGAGTTTATACTTTTCAATTTTCAGGGCCAATTGAAAAAGTCCTCCAAATTCAGCTCATAGACGTGACAGCAAGAAATAAACACCAATTGCATTAATGGCAAACAGAACACATTCAAAACTGAAAGAAAATGCATATTATTACCCGCCCACCTGAAACATACGTAATGATATGTAAGTATCGGTCCCATAAGCTAAAATTTCAAAGCAATAGGGTTTACATCTTCTACATATTATGCAATGCAATTGAACTCGCAAACTCCCCAGAAATAGGCAGGGTATATACACAGAATATACCATATGCCTCGTCTTGCCAGAGAATGTAAAGAAATTGATTAAAGCTGAGAGAAGTATATGATTATATATAATGGCCAAGTTTTTACGCCAGAACAAAGTGATAGTATAGAGCGAGCTAACAGTGTTACAGCAAGAGGAGACATATAAAGGAAGAACAAGAAGAAGTAGAAGAAGAGGAACAAAAAAAAAAGAGAAGAAAAAAAATTGGGAAAAAATGCTAGTGAAGCCTGAAGGCAGACGGTAAGGGTACCCTAGCTGGATTATGCAACGTTACCATGGCAACGCTTACGCAATTCCACTGGCTAAGGCAAATGGCCTAGTGAATCTAAGGCAATAAGGTTGCCGGGGAAATCTCTCTTTCACCTCCTCTCTCTCACACACTCTCTCCTTTCTCCATCTCTTTGCCTCCATCTCTCTCTCTCATTTTCTCCTTTCTCCCTATCGAAAGGTCTATTCTCACAGTATACCTTACGATATTTCCTAACACGCGAAAAACGTATCACTGTGTATCGCCATTGTGGTGTACATTTATTCATACAATGCCAGCTTTTTACGGAAAAAAATCCTCAGACTTTAGCCAATTAGATGCTTAATGATGCCCTATACAAGCTTTTACAATAACTTCTGCTTTTTTGATAAAATATAACATTTCTTTGAAAGCATATGGGACAGTATTTGGTGATGTATTTACATTGAAAAAAACATATACGAAGCACGCAGGCTTGACAATAATTGCAGCTATCGTAGATTTCTCATCAATAATTTCTACATTTACAGGGGAGTCTAGCAGAACATTACATTTCAGAAACAAAAACAGAAAGAAATGACAGAAAATGGCTGAAGAAAAACTTTGAAGAATATCTGATGAAGCAGAATTCTTGGGAATCTCAGACATCACTATTCAAATTGGCAGCTCTAAGATTTCCTTTTGCAAAGTACTCTGCTTGTGTTTTGTACTCATATCTATCCAAAATATTCCCTAGCTCTTTATTTGAAGATGGTTGATTTAATAACACAAAGTAGTAGTAGTAGTAGTAGTAGTAGAAGTAGTAGTAGAAGTAGTAGTAGTAGAAGTAGTAGTAGTAGTAGTAGTAGTAGTAGTAGTAGTAGTAGTAGTACTAGTAGTACTAGTAGTACTAGTAGTACGAAAAGTAGTAGTAATAGTTGTACTAGTAGAAGTACTAGTACTTATAGTAGTAGTAGAATTAGGAGTAATAGAAGAAGTATTAAATAGAAGTGGTAGTAGTAGTGGTAGTAGAAGTAATAGTTGTAAAAAAAGAAGTAAACATAGAAGCAGGAGTAGTATTAGAAGTAGAAGTAAATATAGCAAAAACAAAATTATTAGTAGCAGCAGCTGTAGAAGTAGAAATTCTGGCAAAGCCACACAAACATTATAAGAAAGAGTGACAGTCATTCAAATTTGAACAGGTAATAAAACTGACACAATGCTACAATGCAATGGGAGTAATAATGATGATGATGATAATAATAATGATAATTTATATTAATTGCATCTAAATTTACACAGGGTAGCCACATCAGTATCAATACTGCTCTTACTGCAAGCCCTACAATTATTATTATCCCGGCAATTGCCAGGTACCAATTTACATGTACGTGGAGACTGGAAAATGTTGCTTGATTTTTTGCCAAAGGACCTTATTGCGGGAAAGTAAGGACCAGAAGTCGAACCCTCAACTTTTTGATTGAAAGTCAAGTGACCGAACCACCATACCATTACACATACATGTACATGTAGATCAAAGTAGTAATCATTACTATCAAAAGAAGTAGAAACAAAGATTGTTGAAGCCAGTGGAAAACTGTACATCCTTTTATTGGAAGGATGCAAACTTTCACGCTAAACAGCAAGAAAGAAAACACAGAACATTAATATCTGAATGACACCATCTGCATCAATCTAGCATGAATACAGACGTATGCAGAAGATAACAATTACGGAAACTACAAACTGAAACATCATATCCACAAATCTATCATCGTAACTTTTCAAGAAAAACCGGCAGATCTGAGAGAGAATGAGGTATGCTCCCCTACGCAAACAAAATAAGAGAGAAGGAGCTCAGAGTAACCATAATTCCCCACAATCACGTTTGTTTACGATGACAAGTAAAGATAAACAATATGCTAATCAGTTATCCGCATACATCTAATAAGCATCACTAAACACAGTTCTTCCTTTGGAAAACAACCACAATCCTCTCTGCTACGTCGGAGTAAGAGCTTCTAGCAAAGAGAAAACACGGGCTCGTAAACGATTTTCCACATCAACCGAAAAAAATTATAATCCTGTGAATTGATCAAAGACGTCATTTAGGCGTAGTTGTTAAACTATCCGGGTTGTTTGCTTATATTTGTTTGTCATAACATTTAATCTCTTTGTTGCATCTTCCACTTTATCACCAGTCAGCTTTCTTAGTACGCAATCGCTTTTTCCTAGATTCCGCATTGTTTCACTTACAACATCCTGATTTTGTCGTCATCAAAGCAACGCTGATTCCTAAACTCTCGCTAAACTATGTCACATATCAACAGACCTGCCCTACACATATGGCGTTGTATAGATTGTTATCAATCACATGTTTGGGTTCAAATCATAAATAATTCATCACATTTTATTTTCTGAATGAAATTCCTGTCTCTAATTCTATTCTTGGGTATAGTCCACTGATTGAATGATATTGATGATGGACAAAAGGTATGATTTGGATCTCAATTTGTGAAGCACGAGACAGCTTTTCCGCTCCCTAAACGCTTCAGTCAAGGAAACGATGAAACTAGGAGATAAGACATAACCTTCCTTGATACTAAAATGTAATATACATTGTAAAATCTTAGTAAACACATTCCAATCATTCAAAGAGAAACAGAAAATATGAACAGTGATGTGTTGTCCTAAAAGCTAATTTTGTGAGAAATTTCCTTGCTATTTCTTTAGGAATAATCAATTCCAATCATTAAAAAAAAACAAGAGAAAATATGAATGATGATGTGTTTTCCTATAGCTAATTATAATTTTAGGGAATTATTGATGTCTTAAGAAATCATAAAAAGTTTATTTTCATAATCTACAAGTCATTGATAGAACTGCCATGTGCTGTAACATATATCTAACAAGAAATGAGTACAGTTCCAAGGCCCTGTTGCATGAAACTTGTTATCAATAACAAATGCTAAAGTTTTATGACAAATTAGCTGTCAACCATCAGATGCCACAATTCCAATAACTGATAACAGTTATTGTAACTTTTTCTGACTGCTCTCTCAATTTCTAGGAGTTAATGTTACATCCTTCTTATGACTTAAGAACTTTTTTAAATCTTCAAGATTTACTTAAGTGAATATACGATAATTTTTTTTAACAAAAAAGACTTCTGCAAATGAATATTGGGAACTTAAAACTTCTCGTCGGTCAGATTGTTTGTAGATGATGTCATGCATGCGCGCATAAACAAAAGGAAATATTATTGAACTTAACAAATTAAATCCTTTACCAGTAGACTAGAATTATAAGTAATTTTAAATATTTGAAATTTGAGGGCTCGTTTTAAATCCGAAAGTTTTGTCCCTGGTTTAAAACTCTCTTGGAAGTTTTTAAAAAAATACATCATTGGGACTTTTTTTCCCCTTCCACAGGGTTCTTTATTTTCTAAAAAAAATTCCATCATATACAGTATATCCATATATCATATACAAATAATTAAAGAAATAATTTCCATACATAATGGCTTGACACAGATAATAATCATCACGGCCGAAAACTTTTGTGGCAGATAAAAACAAATATTTATGACAAAATTAGTACTTTAAATATATAATTAAAAAATACCAAACATAAAAAACATGATCATGTTTTTGTTAGCACATTTCCAACACTCTCAAAATATTTTCTGAAGTGAAACCATTTCTTTTTCAATTTATTCTCTCTGAGATTTGTTTGGTATATATATTTTTCCATTTCATAATAACGTTTTACAGCTGATAAAATTATATCAAATGATGGTAGTTGATTTCGTAATTTAGCTGAAAATATTTCTTTTCTTACAAGCATCAGAACACAGTTGAGTGCATTATTATTGCTACCGCAAAATCCAAACAATTTATTTTGATTTGTAAGTTTGATCCTTTCCCCCGTATTACGAAATATCCAGAACTCTAACTTATACCATACTTCATTAGAATAGTTACAAAGCAAAAAACATGTATGATAGTTTCATCATTGTTACTACAAAAAGTACACTTCTTGTCAGCCACTACACCAAATCTTAACAAACTGTCCTTCATATATAATATTCTATTTAAAATCTTGATTTGAAACCACCTCATGTTGATATCTATTGTTGACTGAAATGGAATTTGACAGTACGAACCCCAAAATACATCTTGAAAATCTAAAATAATTTTCCACTTTGTAAGGGCTTTACATTCTTTTACTTTGTTTTTTTAGCAAAGACTGATAAATATGTGAACAACCAACATTTGTTTTCACCACAAGGTGCACCGCTTCGGGAATGATAGATTCTAAGGCCTTACTAGGAGCTACATGTGTAGTCATTTTAAAACCTGACCGAATTGCATTACAAAGACCATGGTACTGGAGGAAATTTGTTTGTATGTCAAATCTCCGCTGGGACTTAATAATTAGTCACAGAAATTAAGAGTGGAAAAATAGAAAGTACTTTTTCCAGGTTTTTTTCCATTATAGGTGGAAACCCTGATATTAAAAGAGATGAGAAATCAAATTTGAATCCTGAAGAAAAAAAACCATCACAAAGCTTAGTATTTCCAAGATAGGGATCACATAATAATAACCAAACAAAAATTAGATGGTAGCGAAAATTTGAAAGATCTCCAATTTTGTGGATCTTACAAGGGTAAAGAAACTTTAAATTATCAAGACGATGCCTTTGATCTATAAATTAGAATCAATATTTTACATTTTAGGATATTTTGCCTTTCATTTTATGCCATTTCTTTGGCACCAATGAGTTCTCATTTTGAACAAATTATCTGTAAACTCTTGGTCGGTTGGTTGGTTGGTTTAACCAGCCTGCTTAGAAAGGATGTGTAGGCTTGTTAGTAAGTCACAAGGGGACCGACTGCTTTACGTCCTCTCTGAGGGACCTGGCAAAGGAGATTGCTTCTCATGAAAATTTGTCCTTCTTCAAATTCTAAGCAGAGACATAAATTATGATGTTTAATCTTATCAAACATATTTAGTTGGCTTTCTGCAAGAAGGCTTTTACTGCTCTCCACAAAACATGGCTCTGACCTTATTCTTGTGGGCAGCCAACGAGCTTGAAAATAAGAAAAGTAGAAAAATTCATTCCAAACATGTCTGATCAAGTTTTATTGGTGACATGTTTGGGTAAACTTGGTGACACCATGTGGGTTAAACGAGTATAGTGTCCGAGAGTAAACCGTCGTCCACCCACATCCCACCAAGAAAACCCACAATTGATCTAAAAACAAGGGTGCTACGATCAAAATACTCAACACTCTCAAAACAAAACCAAAAAAAGGCACTTACGTATTACTGGATGTTACTACTTTTACATATGATCTGTGACGAATACATGTTGTTTATTCTCTCACCTCTGTTCATTTATTGAATATTATATTGCTTACCCATTTTTGTTGTGGGTGTGTTTGTGTGTTTATTTTGGATGAAGCCTAAGCAGGGAAAGACAAGGCAAGTGAGCCAATGTGTGTCTATAGCTTCTTCGTGGGCGACTATTTATAGTTCTGCAAATAGAATGTGTGCATATACCGACTCTATATAAACACGTGTTCCAATGGGCAGGCCCACGCTTTGAATAAACAGTTGTAGCCAAACTCTAAACTACTCTGACAATTATTAATTACAAAGCAGATAGTCATTCAAAAAGGTAGAGGGAGAAGAAGAAAAAAATGGGCAAAAACAGAAACATTACGTTTATCAATATGATATGGTTATATCTCATGAATCACTGCTAATGAATATGTCATAAATTTAATATCCAATTTTTCAATACTTAATCTAGGATAGAAACATTTTTTTCTCTTTGATGCTATTCCACCCACTCTGTATTATGTTCCTCCTTTCTCTTACCTTCATTTTACCTTTACTCCTGTCTTTATCTTTAAGGTACCTCTCCAACTATAATTCAACACCCATCTCTTTCTCCCCCCCCCCCCTCTCTCTCTCTCTCTCTTCTCTCTCTCTCTCTCTCCAACTATCTTTTCTCATCCATCTATCTTGCCCCTCTCTCTATCTCTCTCTATCTCTATTTCTCCCTCTTTATCTCCCCCTCTCTCTTCTTCCTCTTTCACCCTTCTCTCTCTCTCTCTCTCTCCCTCCCTATCTCTATCTCTTTCTCTCCATCTCCATCTCTCCATCTCCATCTCTATCTCTCTCTCTCTCTCCCTCTCCATCTCTATCTCTTTCTCTCCATCTCCATCTCTCCATCTTCATCTCTCTCTCTCCATCTCTCTCTCTCTCTCTCTCTCTCTCTCTCTCTCTCTCTCCCTCTCTATCTCTATCTCCCTCCATCTCTATCTATCTCTCTCATTACCCCTCTCCCTCTCTCTATCTCCTTCTCTCTCCCTCTCCATCCCTCCTTCTCCATCTCTCCATCTCTCGTCCCGTCTCACCACCCTCCCTTCCTCCCGTGCCAGCCCGCCCACGCACCCCACGTCACGACCAGACAGATTACCCTGGAAAATTTCCGAGCAGCTTTCGACATCAAAGCTTCTTGCTTATTGAGTATTCCAGCACTGTTTTGCCACCCTGCTTCTTCTTCATACCCTGTACTTACCCCGATTCTTTATATATTTCTCCCCCCTCATTATAATTCCTTCTTTCTGCATCCACTATTGATACATCTACTTCGACTTCCTTATCTCGTTTTTTACTTCATATTTCTTTCCATAATCGCAGCTCCTTGGTTACCCTTTTTCAGTTTTCTAACTGTTGTTATATCCTCTTTGTATCATCTCCTATCTAGTTTCCTTCCATATCTGCTAGCTTTAAAATTCAAGAAAATGATGTTTATTCAAATGAGACATCATATTTTTGTCTACCTCAGTTCTCTCCTCATTCCTTGTTCTTATTCATTTGCAATGCTGGTGCTTTAACAAAATTCTGTCACTTCTACTAGTTGTACCTCGATTGCGCACTCTTTATCCTTCTATATGTCTCTCCTTTCATGATTCTTTACACCTCCCCCTCTCTCTCCTTCCCTCTCTCTCTCTCTCTCTATCCTCTCCTTCCTTTCCATCTCTCCATCTGCTCTCCAACCCCTCGTTTCTATCTTCTTTTCCTGGTTCATCCTCATACTCCGATCCGCCCACGTATCACGTCAATAATTAGGCCCGATACCCTGGTCGTTTTTTTCCTATTCCTTGCCTCTACATGTGCACAAACACATCTCCCCTGCTGTACCTTCATTATCATCCTCTCTCTATTTTTCCATCTCATCCTCTTCTTCTCCGCCTTTTATCATCCATCTATTCACTTGCTTATCCTTCCTTTGCTTTCAATCATAATTTAAAGAAAGATGATAATGGACTACAAACAATCATCTTCCTTGTGCAAACTAAGCTAGAATCAATATCATATGCATCACTTTTATGGCCATATGTTGGCAATTTATCCGCTGCAAATGCTTGGCAGAGCCTTGCCTTGCATAGCAACATTCAACTAGAAAATGCAGTGGTCTTGACAAGCTGAAAATTGTACCACAGGCAGCAGCCAGGATATCTATGTGTAGATGTGTTATAACCTGGGGAATATGTTTTGATGCTAAACCTGTACAGTATTGTCTGAGTGTGGTTTAACATGTCTTTCTGTTGATCCCAAGCTAAGCTTTCTTAGGATCTGTATCAAAAAGGTTAATAGCTTTCTGACCAATTGAAAGTATTTAGAAAAAGAAAAATATATATGTACAGGTGTCATGGCCGAGAGGCTATGTCATTTGACTATGGATCACAAGGTCTGCGGTTTGAGTCCCGCCGCGGCACTGATGTACTTTGGCAAGACATTAATCTACATTTGCCACACTCGACCCAGGTGATGTAAATGGGTACCTGGCAGGAATTATTTCCTTGAAATGCAAAAGAGCGTTGTACTGGAAGCCATGGTGAAGCTAGGGTAATAATTTCCAAAGCTCTTTGGAAGCGCATAGAGACGTTATAATGTGATGTGTGCTATACAAGAACCAAAGAATATTATTTAGCAGGTCCTGTCTTTCATATGACAAATAATGTTAAACGATAGCGACTATTTTTGAAAACTCAATTGAAGGGCAAATTCAATATCCTATTATAAATCCCACAGAAATCATGTTTCTGATTATATAATACATACCTCATTGTCATGTTCAAACATTTCAATAGGTGATGCATGAGGCTATTGAAATTGCCTTAAAGGGATTGGGTATCTTTGTTTCAGATTCTTAAAAAAATCCTGGATTTAGCTCATGCTGCAATCATAATTATAAACCTTTAAGTCAGTAAGGAATCCCATGACTTTTACAAGCCGATCGCCTATCTGATTATCAAGATATTGATGATTGTAATTAGAAATTTCCAAAACCGTTTTCCAATTATTTTTATAACACTACTGTCTATTGAGGAAAATGAGTATGGTAAAAACCAGTCACTCAAAGATTTTTACTTTTTTGAAGAACTTCATGATCATTTTGAAGCGCAAGTTTTATTGGGCTTCAATATTATTACACCATATCACCATATGCATCTCAGATTTGTAAAACTAGAAACTTTGTTAAACAATGCCTTAACTTGATTTGTCAAAAGTAGTTGTGATCACGTTCTATTTTTTTTCTTCATTTGCTCATGAATTAGTTTGACATACCACTACCAGGTAATGTTGATAGGTCAGTATAAACCTCGGGTAAAACTTGAGGACATTCATTCATTCATTCATTCAAGTTTAATCTGCATAAACTCCCGAAAGGAGATAGTGTGGAAGAGAAAGAGGGTGAAAGAGAGATTTGCCCGGCAACCTTATTGCATCCCAAAAAAGAAAACATGAATCATCAAGAAGATTTATTTCATCAAGGAATTTCAATACTTAGAAAACTGTAAACATGGAAGAAGTAAAAAAAAAAAAAAAAAATACATGAAATAAAATCATATTTTTTCCTCTAGTTCCATCTTGGTGCCACATTCATGGGATAATGAAATTTGTGGTATTCAAGGCACTTTTTAAACTTAAAGATAAACTCCAGTACTGGTAAAAAAAAAAGAAATTAATTCTCACAGAATATAACGAAACTTTAACACTGAATGTTCAAGATTACAAATAAATGACATGTGCCAAACAATTTTGGAAGAAAATGTATACTGGCTGAGTAATGAGCATAGAAAGACAAGGAAACCAAGGTAGTACCATCCCCGACACCATGTGTGTTGTCCCATATATAGCTTTCTATGTGAGTGTTTGTTACTTTACCAAGACTCGGTCAAATTTATTATGATTTTGATGACTCCAGAACCTTGCAGTGCACACCAATACTTACATGCTACATGATCAACTGTTTCTGATCCTTTCACACCTTTTCTTTCACAATGCAATCGCATTACCAGTACTAAAGTTTATCTTTAAGAAAATACAAGT
Source organism: Strongylocentrotus droebachiensis (assembly GCA_035222895.1). NCBI lineage: Eukaryota > Metazoa > Echinodermata > Echinoidea > Camarodonta > Strongylocentrotidae > Strongylocentrotus > Strongylocentrotus droebachiensis. Next base: position 114,895 of record JAVYIG010004273.1, on the reverse strand, counting down.
TTAAACTAAATTTCATGTCTAATACTCACATCTTCATAAGATATGAACATAGCACATTAGCTAGAAGTATTTATTTCTAGACTTCTAGAATTATAAAATGAATATCTTCTATTTTTCATCATTATCACAACTAAATTGCTGTTTCATTTGCTTCTAAAATAGGCATTCCCAGAGGCTTCATGCGTAATAGTTGCAATTAAACACAACTCTAAAAATAAAACACAACTTGAATACCAATCGTGGTTATATATTTAGGTCTTGCGTATATGTTTTGCTATGTATAATATTTTATTGCAACTCGTTATGCAAGAGACAAACAACTAAAAAACAAACACTGTTCTGGGGGTAATCCACAATTTTCCGAGCAGTGAAAAAGATAACTTTTGGAATGGCCATAATAAGGTTGTCCATATCCTCTCGGTATTCGTGCAGGCTATAGGCTACAGTTTAATCCATTGAATGATCTTTTGTTCCTGTTAAAGTTTTCTTGTAAATGATTGAATAATGGGGTCTGTATCCCAAAATGTAAGGAAAGCAGAAAAACTTAATCAGTTGGCTCATTTTCACAGCTGGAAAGTTAAAAAAGTGAACCACACTCAAGTTTGCTCTTTCATGCGAAGTTAAACATCTACCGGGAAGGAATCTCTGACACAAAACTAACCTGACATTTTCAGGCAGTTAAAAAATCCACATGAAAAACACAAAATAACTCTGAAGTAGGGAACGCTGGGCGAGTTTCTTTCGACTCGTCTTATTGCCCATAAACGTGGCCTATAATGATGACGATGACATCAATGTTGAGCAAATATTGAATCATAAGTGCCTGGCCATAAACTGGCCCGCGTAATTAGATCTTTACACAACAACAAACAGGCAAGCAACACCCATAAACACACAAACATGCCGCACGATGAGGCAACAACAAAAAAAGAATGGCCCCCGACGTCATCCCTCTCCGACAATGTTGAAGTTCAATAATAAGAGCGGGTTAGAGAGCTCTTCGCCGCATCAAGACTCTGCTTTGCTTTCGTATAACAAGTTGGCATGACGTTGAGGAAACTATAATGTATGTTGTAAAACATGATCATTGCCTATTTGAATCCTTTCTACTCTTGTTGTGAGAAAAGATTGTTCTCCCCGCCCTGTTAGTCATAGCTAGAACTCTTCTCTTTTCATCAAATGAACATTTTGAATGGCCTTTCTTTCTCTATGCCTGTTTATTTACTGTGCATTGTATTTGGCAATGATGTCATCAGATTTCTTATTTTCTCACTCTCTTCATATTCTTCACAAACAACTGCCTTATGTTCTTCTAAATTTATGGGCATTTTCCCTCTTAGCCATCATTTTGTTTTTCCTTAGAGGCATTGTCTTTGCATCTTTGAGTGACCCGTTTTACTATACTCATTTTCCCAAAATGACTGTAGTGTTATGAAAACCGTTGGGAAAACGGTGTTTGAAATTTTGAATTCCTATCATAAATATCTTGATAATTAGACAGGCGATCGGCTTGTAAATGTCATGGGATTCCTAACTGATCTAAATATGATTGCAGCATGAGCTAAATCCAGGATTTTGTTTAGAATCTGAAACAAAGATACCCAATCCCTTTAAGATATTTCATACAGAATAGGTTTTACTTGCTTTCTTCACCAACAAGTAAATATGCATTGATTAATGCACACTTGCTAGTATAACAATTTACATCAAACTTGATAGTAGAAATTTAGCATAACATCACATGTGACCAGCTCTCAGCCAATCATATGATCAGGATTCACTTGGCCATTTCATAGTACATACGATAAACTCACCTGTGTGTAGGAATCAATGAGAAATAGATATGAACCAGGCGAACAGGGGAGAGTTGCATGTAAAGAAAAAAAGAGAGAGAATTTGATAAAAATGGTTAATTGTCTAAATAATATACTTTCACTATTGCAAATAAGTGCAATGATATAAGAATCTATATATCTTGACATGTGCTTTGCTGCTAACAATATTTCTTTATAATTTTAGAGTACATGAGTCTGTGCTATTCTGGCTCTAAACAGAAAATACATCAATTATTATCAAAGGTACTTCAAGGTTTCAGAGCTTACAGGCATTCTTGACTAGTTATGGAAAGAACTTTGCTGTAGTTACTCCCAGTGTTTCATTCAAATACATATCTTGGCAGTATATCATAACAACTGGAAATTCAAAAGGAGGCAAGTTGGTTCTGGCAGTAAAGTGTCTGGGTTAGTCTTATCTTCCACCTCAAAAACAAACTAGAATCTGAGTCAAGTCTTTTTTCAATGATGCTGTAATACAAAGTTAACACACACATATACATGTATACCAATATGCTACTCCAGAGTAAATACAGTATTTAATTTTCTCTACAGAAGTTTACCTTAGGGCATGGTTGCAGTTTTAGTATATCAAACTTGAAATGTCTTACCAGAGCTAAAGGGTTACCAGCTCATGGCCTCTTTATTTGTTTTCTCTATTTTTTTGTTTTAATTTACAGAATTGGGGTCTAATTAAGTGTGAAGCATGATCCCATCTCTAAACTTCTTAAAGGTAAAGACCAGTATTGGCAACGCCCCAATTTCAAAAAATGAAATGGAAGCTCTCATTACCAATCATGTGAAAGAATATGTTTTGACTAATACATGATGATAAAAAATTTGCCGGGAAACCGCCTACTAATTCATATATTTGGTAAATTTATCTCTCTCATGGTCTGGTGAGAGAGATAGGGTAGTCCCATATACATCTTTCTGTGTATAGTGCTTGTAACTTTACGAAGAATGGGCCAAATTTCTTATCATTTTGATGATTCCAGAACCTTGCAGATGCTAGATGCTAGATGATCAACCTTTTCTGATCAATTCCACAACGTTTCTTTCACAATGCAATCGCATGACCATTACTGGTCTTTACCTAAAACAAGTATAGTCTGTAGTATAAAAGTCTTCCATATATGGCAACTATTCTATTTCATGACAGTTTAAGAGTTTTTTCCTTGAATCGTTGTACTACAATTTCAAGAATTGTCCTCAAATTTAAATTTAAATAATCAGAGCCTACATTCAAGGTCTATGCTATAGTAGATAATCATGTCATATTGCAGTCTTTAATAAATGACATTTGGGAAGAAAAATGTACAATTATATGTCATGTTTGCCATTATCTTTGTAATGGCAAGGCTAGATCGCGACCCTGTCCTCTTTCCTATAATGACGTCAGTGATGATAGAGGTATTATTCTTACAAATGTTCAAAAACCATGTTTCACTCTTGCTTTCTCTAGCCCTGATTCTCTATTCCCCTTTAATATTATTTTTCTCGAGATCTCTTCCCATCTCTATCTCTAAACACCATCTTTTCTCAATTTCTTTCTTTGCTACATTCTCACTCTTTTTCTTGTATACATTTATCCTCTCTCTCTCTCTCTTTCTCTCTTTGCTCCTCCCATCTCCCACGAGCTTCAGGGTAAGACAGCCCTTCCTCCTTCTGGGCCCCGTTTCACAAAACTTGCCATCAGTGACAAATGAAAGTTTTTGTTCTAAGCTACTGAAATCCTTGCTTCTGATTGGTTATCAGCAGATTTGTCATTGCTTTTTGTCATTTGTCATTGAAAACAGGCTATGTGAAACACCTCCCTGGCCTGTGTTTTCATCTTGAAGACCACAGGCCAGAAGGGAAACCCCCCAAAAGCAGTCGCCGCACAATGCAACCTACAAAGCAAGGGGATGCACTACTCGTAAACATCTATTGTACTGTTATTGTAGCTTGTTGATGATGACGTGATGGGTACAAGCTTACAATCCTAGCTCTCTTGGGACGAAGTAAAATGGCACTATTAGGGCAAGCTGCCAACCCGCCTTTGTAACTGTTTACTGCTTCATTCTTAGATGATAACTCACATGTTTACTACAATATTCCCCATCCAGCTCGACTTGAAAAGACTCACTGAATCTGTCAAACAAACAATTCTATTCAGACAAGTCATGCACAACACTTAGGCACTCATAGTGGTAAAAAACTTTGTCTTTCCTCCAAGTTGCTTTTGTGTCCCAACACCTACATCCTGCCCTTAACAAAGCTCTACTCCTCGGGTCAAGGAAGCAATGGATTACTAAACGGCGTATTAACCATGTCGTCACAAACAATTCCAATGAATTGCCTTTGTGAATGATTCTGTTATCCTTTCCATGGCCAATACAACATCAACAATCACGACTTCCATCATGGGACTACTATACCTAACTTCATCAAATACAACTGAAAACAAATCAAAAGATGGTCGATAACAGTACATCCGATTAAAAACAACAAAATTCCTTTGACCATGATAATTTGAAACTATTCAAGGCTGATTCAAGAACATGTTGACTACTTCAAACTCAAGACTATACTTAACTTGATAAAATACAACTGAATAAATAAAACCAAGCTATGATTTAACTTCCACTGGTCAATAACACATCCGATTCAAAACAACAAATTTCTTTTGAGAATAATACTTTTTACTCTTCAAGGTTGATTCAACATAATATTGACTACTTCAACCTGGGGAAGTTGATACTAGACGTAATCAAATACAGGTAAGAACAGATTGTCGTTGGAGAATAAGAAGGGCTTATAACTTGAATTTTGGCTAAAATGGGTTCTTACTCTCCTTTACATTAATTTACAACTAATGACTTCCTTAATTAACGAGATATTAATTGAAAATTGGGTTTTAACTCTTTTTCTTCATCTTCGTTAAGAGTGAGAACAGACGGCCCTGAATTAAACATCAGTCACGTTGGCAGGTATCGGTGAGAAAGAGAAGAGCCGAAAAATCCCTGATGAACTAGGCTAGAATTAATTTCCTTACTTATAAGTATTTCATGGATGTAAATA